>JAWQFJ010016828.1:7500-29475 GCA_034096865.1 Theodoxus fluviatilis | reverse complement strand
AAACTACAGTGTTCTATTGAATCCAATAGTATTGTGTATCATACGATAGTCCTTTTGTCTATAGTATTTTGCAGAATATACAGTACATTCTCCAGTAAGCAACAGTATTCCATAGTAGCCTATAGTATTCTATAGAATAATTATAGTACTTACTATATATTTCTATAGACATTTCTAATAATTGTCATGTGGGAAGTGCGCCCTTTGAGATGCGTATAATCTCCAATGATTTTAAGTCGACAAAGGTTAGCGAAGCATCCACAGTGCGAATACCGTTTTACCATGACCATGAACAATTATTGTACTATTAATGGTTGCAACTTAATATTGATTTTTTGTTGTTGGTACCAGAGTCTCCTTGGGACATTGAAGATTTATTCAGCTTTTTTGTTGTCAGGTTTGGAATATTATGTCGAAGCTCATCATTGCTATATCGACCGCAAATGTCGAGATAACTGATCAGACCTTCATAAACAGCGTGAAGACTAGATCTCAACAGGAACCGTATAACTACCACTTTGAGGGTGACGTAAGTTGAGACCTTTCTACATGTTCTGAGTGTGGTTGTGTGTGTGTGTGTGTGTGTGTGTGTGCGTGCGCGTGTGTGTGTGTGCGTGCGTGTGCGTGATGTGTGCGTATGTGTGTGTGTTGGTTGTATCTCTCCGTCTGTCCGTCCGTCCGTCCGTCCATCCGTCCGTCCGTCTGTCCGTCTGTCTTCCTGCCTGCATCTCTCTCTCTCTTTCTCTCTCTCTCTCTCTCTCTCTCTCTCTCTCTCTCTCTCTCTCTCTCTCTCTCTCTCTCTCTCTCTCTCCCGGCGCGCTCACCTCAGTGGCAGGACGTGTTCACGTCGCTCTCCTACATTTTTGCCGGTTTAAGTGAAAAGGTGGTAAAACATGCCAGTAACTGGGTTTCCAGCTGCATTGGAGGTCATGCTTACCACTCTTCTGGACAGCGATACCATGTCATCGTTCAAAGTGTTTGGTGAAAGGAACGCTACTGTCGTAGTTCTCAGATTCACGTCCCAGGCTGGCCAGCCATCTTCCTCCAATCAAACGACAAATTGCTGGAGAAGAAAACCTCCCGCCCAGCTGCGCAGAGACCAGCAGAGACGCAACAATTATCGAAACACCGACCTTGCTAGTAAGCAACCTTCGTCCAGTTTGTGTCCCTCCACTGCTTGTCCTGAGTCCGTTCTACAAGAAACTTCATCAGTTTCGTCGTCCGCCTTGCCCACTGCACTATACTCGCCAAACCCAAGCAAAGCACATGAAAAGCATGCTGAGAAGTGTGCAAGCACTGAAAGTGGGTCATCGGACGACACATCAGCCTCAAACCGAAAAAGCACAGCCTCGTCAGCGGTCAGTGGAAATACAGCGCCAGAGGAGTCAGAGCGTTCCGCTAGAATGCAACAAATCGTGGACAGGGTGATGCAGCCGTTCCGAGACAAGTGGCAACGCGAGGCAGAGGCAAAAGCAGAGGATTGCGCTACTTCCGTGTCAAGTGATCCACTTGTCGACCGTGGAATCGTCGAGGCTTCGTCGCAGCCGCCGATCCCTTCCACTGCAGGTGTGTCGTCTGGTACACAGCACAGCCGTCTCGGTGCGGCTACTCCACCAGCTAGGCGAGAGGAAGGAGCGACCGGTACCTATCCACCCCGTCGTCGGCAGCAGCCCTGGCGCTCCAAGAGGAGGTAACAGACGTGATGGACAGTGATGAACTTTTTCGCTCTCGCTACTCGCGCAACAAGACTTGTTGTTGAAGTCTTGATCCCACCCCACCCCACCCACCCGACCCCTGACGTTTTGTTTTCGTTTAAGTAATTTGGACCCAATTGTAATAGGCCGGTGGCCTGAACAATAAACCTTTCGTTCGTTCGTTCTCTCTCTCTCTCTCTCTCTCTCTCTCTCTCTCTCTCTCTCTCTCTCTCTCTCTCTCTCTCTCTCTCTCTCCTCTCTCTCCCTCTCTCTCTCCCTCTCCCTCTCTCTCTCTCTCTCTCTCTCTCTCTCTCTCTCTCTCTCTCTCTCTCTCTCCTCCCCCCACGTCTCTCTCTTCCTCTCTCTCTCACTCTATATCTCTATCTCTCTTTCTCTCTCTCTCTTTCTCTCTTTCGCTCTCTCTCCCTCTCTCTCTCCCTCTCTCTCTCTGTCTCTCTCTCTCTCTCTCTCTCTCTCTCTCTCTCTCTCTCTCTCTCTCTCTTCATTCGAGGCGAGCGGACGTCCTCAGCTGTGCTACCGCGATGTGCGATTTCAGTTTGTCTTCGGACGGACAAGCGTGTTTTTGACGTCAAGACCATGAGGGTACGAGCAGTGAAGGCAGCTAGTGTCATATACTAGACCGAAGAGTATCCTAAGTCGTAGAGCGTGACCTACTTGTATATTATTAACAAGACGAAATATGAGCTTTCCTCATTTTCTTTTACCTTATTACCCGATCAAATGGTACTTCCCTCTAGAAATGTTTGTGTAATCACACGCAGATTTCATAAAACGCTCACCGTTACAACCGGCTAATCACAGTTAAGAAAACAAGAGTAGGTGGGGGAAAGTCATCTCTGCGGGGGCATTGTCCAATCACAAGATTTGGCGAGTAAACACGCCATGTTTATAATATGCAAGTAGGTTACGCTCTAGGATATAACAGTAGCACTGTGCTTAACTCATGGCAACACTTTGCACGAAGCAATAGTTTATCAACAAAGTAACCAACATGTTAAGGGCAATGTATTATGATGTGCCGTCTTGCATTAGATAGAATAACGTGATGTCTGAATTGTTTCACATCTGATTGGCGAGATGCGAGGCGCCAAAGAAAGTACGTCGAATTTTACTCACGTGCAACAGTGCTGTTGCTGAGTATGTCAAAGCTCATGGAAAGCATGGTGTTCAGATGCTAGTGGGCACAGGTAAGATATTGTTATTTGCTGGTGATATTGTTGCGCTTTCTTCTACACCAAATGGTTGCCAGGATCGACAAAACTTTCTTGTACGTATTTCTGAACGTCGGAGATTACAAGTACATATTAATGACAGAAATCAAATAATGATCACAAAGATCACTGGAAGGTGTTACAATCACTGGTTTATCATCAGTTTGAAGAAGGGCTACGCCCAAAGTGTTTGTTTCTAAAATAAACCAGTGATTCCAAAGCCTCCGAGTGATCTTTGTGATCATTATTTGTTTTGTCTTCTGGAATCCAGCGGTCTATCTTTTACACACAAAAAACAAATATTTAGAAGAGGTGGAGATTTAGCAGATCGCCGAGGGTAAAACATGGTTTTTCAATCATTTAAAATTAATGTGGTTAATATATATCGATATCTATGTTTTATGTTTACCACATCTCTGTGCAACCGTGCTTTTGTTGAAGAGATTGCCGTTAAGGGCAAGCAGAAAACGAATTTAGTTTTGAGGAAGCCGGTTTCTCCAGAGATCATACTCACTGTTTACAATTGCTGTGAAAAACGTCTGTGGTGAGGGTCGAGACAAACTGTATCATGCCTTCGATTCTGTTAACCCTTCGTGTGTGTGGAGAGTTTTGATGAAGCTATATTTATCTACCAAATTTGTAATATGCTGAAAGCTGTGTATGCATATGCTGCGGGTAAGTGGTCTCTGACTTGCGGTCCGTCCCAGCTAACGCCAGGAAAGTAGAAGCAGGACTTCGGCGGGAGTTTTTCTATAGGAAGATCTTTATTCCATGGCTTGGCAAAACGTACAGCGATGGCGAGTGCGCTTTCAAAGGCGCCAACAGCCCCACAAGCTCTCACTTGTCTAGTCCCTTCCAGTCGTGCTCTCACTTGCTCACAATAACGACTTCATCCATCTCTGCTCCAAGAACAAATCAGGACAGACTCTTACCTCTCTTCATAGGCCAGAGTCATCACGGTTGGACTTATCCCTACACCCATAATGCCACTGCTTCCAGCAATCACTCCCAGTGATAACACGCCAAGAGTTCGAAACGCCACGTCTTTCTATGCCATTTTTCCTAACTGTCGTCGTCGCCGCTGTCATACGTCACTTTTTATTATTACGTCATTGTCACTAAAAACCGTCCGTCTCAGTCCAGTCTGATCTGTTCAAGGACAGGGAAAGTTCCCGAACCTTCTGCGGCATTTCCCATTACATTTGCATCCGCAGGCATTTCACATTCTTCCGCAACACAGCTCCCTCCTTTCGAGACCAAGACGTCCTCGTCGGTCTTCCCACACCTCCAACTACATTACTTCAACCGGAATGAATGTGAACAAAGCGGCAAGCAATCGTCAGTCAGTGCAATGTCTGAAAATCAACAAGAAGTCCATTACTCATCTGGTCGTGCTCATCCTTGGTGGTCCACGTGGTGAAGAAAGAGGAACGAACTGGTGGCAGGACTCGACAGAAGGATCTAGGTTTCCTTGCGGTAACCTTTTCTCCCCCTTGACCACAGGGCCATAGTCCCGCCACACCACAATACGTCCGAACATGCACCTGGGTCGTTCCCTCGTCGCTCTCACCTTCCGAGGGCGACCCAAGGCTCCCTCTCTCGCCAGTCACTCCTCATCGATGTCCGCCTACCAGTCGGGCGGAGGTCCTCCCTTGTACCTCCCGCGTCGGGCACGGTCCTCCACCCGTGGTCGGGCACGGCCCCGCCGTCGTCCTGCCTGTGACTGAGCCGACTTGGTGGAGTGTCTCCTCTCAGAACGTGGGGTATGGAGACACGGAGCACTGCCCCCAGGAGAGGCCTGGTGATCGGCCTTGCGGTCGTAGCTCCGCTCCGCTGCAGGTGTGTCCTTGCGGACACTTGTACCGCCTGCAGCATGACTTGGAGCAGTCCCACACTCTGGGGCACTTCGGTGGGGGCATCCACCGCTCGTTTCGGCACTGCTGCCGATCTACTCGCCTTTGCAGGGCCACGCTGACGACGGTACGATCTCGCCCGGGAGGCGCAGATGGCACAACGTCGACAGCAGTCGCGGACGGACTTGCGCCGACCAACCCAGAAGAACCGCTCACTGACGCGTCGGTAGGTCTTCTGCCTTCCAAGGTGGCCAGCTGCTGGGTCGTCGTGCAGCTGTCTCAGCGCCTCCTCCTGCATGGCTTTCGGCAGAACAGGGAGAAGGCGGCAGGTTTCTCCCTTCTCGTCCACCCACTCCTCATCGATGTCAGGGGGCACAGGCTGTCGGCGTGGAGACCGCCACCAGTCGGGTGGAGGTTCTCCCTTGTACCTTCCGCGCCGGGCATGATGCACCATCCGGAGTCGGGCGCAAGAGTGGTGCTGAATGCGGCACACTCCTCGATCCTTCCAACAATGCGAGCGGCTCACCACCCGTGGTCGAGCATGGTTCCTCCACCGTCCTTTCTGCAACTGGGTCAGCTTGGTGGAGTTTCTCCTCTCAGCCCGTGGGTTGAAGAAACCCGGCGTAGTGCTCCCAGGAGAGGTCTGGTGATCGGCCTTGCGGTCGTAGCCAGACCTCTTTCTGCCCACGCTCCGCTGCAGGTGTGCCCTTGCGGACACTTGCACCGCCTGCAGCATACCTTGGAGCGGCTCCACACACTGGGGCACTTCTCGGGGGATTTCCGCCAGCTGCCCTGTCCACGCCAAGTCCGTTGCCTGTCTCGGCGCCTCTCTTGCCACTGCGTCCTGGAGGCTTGCAGCATCTTCATCGACACGGGAGTCGCGGTCTCCCTTCGGTCCCTCGACGCTTGTCGCTGCTTCTTCCAGGGACGAGTCGAGGCGGCCGATCTCCCCGCGCATCTCGGTCTGCACCGTCCCAATCTCCTGGCGGAGTTCGGCGGTGCTGCTTGCGAGGGCAAGGAACTGCTCCATGAAAGCCTCAATTTCCTGTCGCCTTTGTTCTGCCGCCTCCCGTCGCTGCTGTTCTCTCTGTTCCTCTTTTTGTCGTTGCCGCTGTTCTTTCTGCCGCTTTTCTTCTGCTTCTTGCTGTTGTTGCAGCTCTTTCTCCTCCTGTCGCTGCCTCTCCTTCTCTTCTTCCTTCTTCTGCTGCTCTGCCTTCTCCTCCTGTCGCTGCTGTTCTCTCTTTTCTTCCTTCTTCTGCTGCTCTGCCTTCTCCTCCTGTCGCTGCCGCTCCTTCTCTTCTTCCTTCTTCTGCTGCTCTGCCTTTTCCTCCTGTCGCTGCTGTTCTCTCTTTTCTTCCTTCTTCTGCTGCTCTGCCTTCTCTTCCTGTCGCTGTCGTTCTCTCTTTTTTCTTTCTCCTCTTCTTCCTTCTTCTGCTGCTGTCTCTGTTCTTCGAGCAGAAGCTTTATCATTACCAACATGTCCTCTGCCGGTTGTTGTTTCGCCTCTTTGCGTGCGGTGGCCGATCTCGTTAATCTTTTCTCGCCTTCAGCGTCCATGCTTTTCTACTTTTTTTGATTCCCCGTCTCGAGAACCAATGTTGCGTGTAAGTGGTCTCTGACTTGCGGTCCGTCCCAGCTCGCGCCAGGAAAGTAGAAGCAGGAGTTCGGCGGGAGTTTTTCTATAGGAAGATCTTTATTCCATGGCTTGGCAAAACGTACAGCGATGGCGAGTGCGCTTTCAAAGGCGCCAACAGCCCCACAAGCTCTCACTTGTCTAGTCCCTTCCAGTCGTGCTCTCACTTGCTCACAATAACGACTTCATCCATCTCTGCTCCAAGAACAAATCAGGACAGACTCTTACCTCTTTACATAGGCCAGAGTCATCACGGTTGGACTTATCCCTACACCCATGATGCCACTGCTTCCAGCAATCACTCCCAGTGATAACACGCCAAGAGTTCGAAACGCCACGTCTTTCTATGCCATTTTTCCTAACTGTCGTCGTCGCCGCTGTCATACGTCACTTTTTATTATTACGTCATCGTCACTAAAAACCGTCCGTCTCAGTCCAGTCTGATCTGTTCAAGGACAGGGAAAGTTCCCGAACCTTCTGCGGCATTTCCCATTACATTTGCATCCGCAGGCATTTCACATTCTTCCGCAACACATATGCAGAAGCCAGCGTACTTTGGGGAGATAGCCTGTCATAATCTTTTGACTGTCTGGTCCGCGTGCAGAAGGGGTCAGTAAAGTTGCCGATTATTTTATGTCTCTACTTTACGTAAGTGGCAGATTACATACGCAGAAATGGATGCCACGGGGCGCAGTTGGTACCAAGGAAGAAAGCTATGTTTTTCTCTACTGTTTGCCAATGACGTTGTATTACTATCGTCTATCTATGTGGGTCTACAGCACCAACTGGACAGTCAAATTATGCGTCCAGTCACCTTGGTCTCACTGTTAACAGTGGAAAGACAAAGATGGTGTTTAGAAAAGGTGGATTCCTGGGTAGACAGGAGCAATGGACCACAGATGGTTAAGCTCAGGAAGAAGTGTGCAAGCATGCATGTAATTACCTGGGATTCGTTTTAACTTCCAATCTATCCTTGACCATGGCCCTGGATAAACAGGTAATCAGAGCAGAGCAGGAAATCTTACATCTGCGCAGAATTATGAGGAATCTACTTTCCCAGAGTGCTACTGTCTTTTTAGACTGTTTGAAGCTCGGGTATTGCCGGCGTTACTATATGGTTTACAGCTGTGGGGATTGGCTTGAAGGCACTATATCGAAAAGCGCTGTCTGAATGTTGATTTGAAATGCCCAACGGCATGTGCTATGGTGAACTGGGCTAATATCCTATGTTTATAACCACAATACTCAATGCAAGCAAACTACTGGTTGAGGCTGTACACAATGCCGAGCAGTAGAACAGCCTAGCAAATATGCCTTCTGTTAACTCGTTCTAAGATGCTGGAAGAGTTGGACTGGGCGAAATTAATAGAAAAATGCTTGTCTAAACTCGGCTTTGCATACCCATAGAACTTATGCGGCACTCTGAATAAAAAGAATTTCTTAAGATGTCGAAAACAAAGACTGCAGGATTGTGTTTTTTTTTACAAGAATGAAACTCAGATCTAAGTGAGAGCAACATATTAACTTTTTAATCGGATTTTCAATGCTTCTTTCGAAGGTGAACAGTAACGATCTCTTATCAACATAAATAAATTCCGATGCGTTTATTCGTTTTTGCTTAGAATGCAATGACATAAAACTTAATTTACGGTCAATTAAGACCATAACCCAGACACGCACAGTCTATTTTGCAATACAGCTGATAACGAAGCAAACTTTCTTACTCACATGCGAAGCAAAAGTGAGTCTATGTACTCACCCGTTTCGTCCGTCCGGGCGTCCGAAAACTTTAACGTTGGATTTTTCTTGGAGACTATTAAGTCTATCAATACCAAATGCAAATGTGACATGATGGTGTATGATGACAAGACCTCAAAAAACATACATGGTGACTTGACCTTGCTTCAAGGTCAAGGTCGCAAGGACCATAAATGTTGTCTAAAAAACAGCCATTTTTCACACTTTCTCAATTTTCTCTGAAGTTGTTAAGATTGGATACTTTACCTATACATATTATATAGGAAAAAGTAAGTTCTATCTTTTGATACCAGTTTGGTTGACCTTGCTTCAAGGTCAAGGTCACAGGAGCTCTTCAAAGTTGGATTGTATACATATTTTGAAGTGACCTTAACCCTGAACTATGAAGGATAACTGTTTCAAACTTATTAATTGTGTGGGGCACATGTTATACTTTTATTATCAGACATAATTGGTCACATCTCATCAAGGTCAAGGTCACTTTGACCCTTATGAAATGTGACCAAAATGGGGTAGTGAACCACTAAAAGTGACCATATCATGGTAGAATGTGCCATTAAGCACCATTGTGCTTTCTATGTCTTGAATTAACAGCTTTATGTTGCATGACCTGGATGGCCTTGACCTTGGGTCAAGGCCACATGTATTTTGTAGGAAAAACGTGTAAAGCATTTCTTAGTGTATGATGTCATTGCTAGGTTTAGTTTTTTGACCTTGACCTTGAAGGTCACCTGAAGGTCAAGATCATGTAAATGTCAAGGTCAAGCATGTGAGTCGTATGGACTTTGCCCTTCTTGTTGTTATCGCTATATGCACAAAGACGTTTGGCTGAGGCATTTAGCAGGACATGTACTGGATATGAACTGTGCAGATCAAACACGTTTACTTCGTTGGAAAGAGGTGAAGAAAACTCCACTCGTTTCCGTGTTCATTTTCTACGCATTTGAACTGCGCTTGCAGAAAAGACAGGAAATGCCACCAGACACTCAAGATGAACTATCAGACTAAAGGCCTGACTGTACCAGTTCTATCTCGATGTACATATCACATTCTCAAAACTACACATGAACTTGTAGTAAATACTGACATTTTGTGTCCTTTAATCGCAAGTTGATATATTGTTTTAAATTTCTTTATATGTGTATTATTTCACACTGATCAAATCAGATCACATCAGATTACAGCAGATCACACCACATCACATCACATCACATCAGATCACCTCACATCAGATCACATCACATCACAACACAACACATCACATCACATCACATCACAATCACAATCACAAACACAATCACATCACATCACACATCACATCACATCACATTACATTACATTACATTACATTACATTACATTACATCACATCACATCACATCACATCGCAAAGCAAATCACATCACATCACAAAGCAAATCACAGCACATCACAGCAAATCACAGCAAACCAAAGCTAGAAAAAGCAAATCAAAGCAAAGCAAAGCCCATCCCATCCCATCCAATCCCATCCAATCCCATCCCATCCCATCCTATCCCATCCAATCCCATCCAATCTCATCTCAGTCAATCCAATCCGTCAATCCAATCAATCAATCAATCAATCAATCAATCCAATCAACCAATCAATCAAATCAATCAAATCAATCAAATCAATCAATCAATGAATCAATCAATCCAATCAATTAATCCAATCCAATCAATCAATCAACAAAATCAATCCATCCAATAACCAAATCAATCCATCCAATCAACCAAATCCATCCATCCATTCAACAAAATCCATCCATCCATTCAACAAAATCCATTCAACTAATAAACCAAATATATCCATCCAATCAACCAAATCCATCAATCCAATCAATCAATCAAATCCATCCATCCAAGCAATCAATCAAATCCATCCATCCAATCAATCAATCAATCAATCAATCAATCAATCAATCAATCAATCAAATACATCCATCCAATCAATCAACCAAATTCATGCACCCAATCAATCAATCAAATCCATCCATCCATCCAATCAATCAATCAATCAAATCCATCCATCCAATCAATCAATCAATCAAATCCATCCATCCATCCATCCTACCAATCAATTAATCAAATCCATCCATCCAATCAATCAATCAAATCCATCAATCCAATTAATCAATTAATCCATTCAATCTATCAATCGAAATCCATGCAATCCATCAATCGAAATCCATGCAATCCATCAATCCAAATCCATGCAATCCATCAATCCAAATCCATGTAATCCATCAATCCAATCAATCCAATCCATCCATCCAATCAATCCAATCCATCAATCCAATCCAAACAATCCAATCCATCAATCCTATCAATCCAATCCATCAATCCAATCAATCCAATCCATTAATCCAATCCAGTCAATCCAATCCATCAATCCTATCAATCCAATCCATTAATCCAATCAATCCAATCCATCAATCCTATCAATCCAATCCATCAATCCAAGCAATCGAATCCATCAATCCAATCAATCCAATCCATTAATCCAATCAATCCAATCCATCAATCCAATCAATCCAATTCATCAATCTAATCTATCCAATCTATCAATCCAATTAATTCAATCCATCAATCCATCAATCCAATAAATCCAATCAAATCAAATCAATCAAATCAAACCATCAAATCCATCCATCAAATCCATTAAATCTATCAAATCAATCAAATCAATTAAATAAACCAACCAATCAATCAACCAACTACCCATCCAATCAACCAACCAATCAACCATCCAACCAACCAATCCATCCACCCGTCCATTCATCCATCTATTTAAATCCATTCCAATCTATTCCAGTTCAGTCCAGTCCAGTCCAGTCCAATCCAATCCAATCCAATCCAATCCAAACCAATCCAATCCCATGCAATCCGTCAAATAAATGCATCGAATCACTCGATGAAGGAATGTATTCACTCCACTCATTCTACTCTCTCTCTCTCTCTCTCTCTCTCTCTCTCTCTCTCTCTCCCTCTCTCTCTTTCTACCACAACCTTGGGTAGTCATTTCCAAAGCAGTATTACATATTCAGGTATTATAATGTGGATTACACTCCCTTTGCACGGAAGGAACAATACTTTCATAAAGTCTTTTACAGCATCCATACGTGATTATCTATTTAGATGATCTCACTGCTGTCGCCTGAACATATGACACGTATTTGCTTGAACATGAAGACTCACTGAGCTGACAGTTGTCTAGGCATCTACTAAAATCTTTGTCATTGTTTATCATAATCTTTATATACCTTACCAACTGTTTTACATAGATTAGCTAGGGTGTATTTTTTCCTCTTATCTATCCATGTTTTCATTTTTATGAGCAAGGACAATTTGTAAGATAGGCAGAAATGCGTAAAATTTCATCTTTGATTAAATAAAGAATCAATTAATATATCAATTTCTCTCTCTCTCTCTTTCTTTCTCTCTCTCTCTTTCTCTTTCTCTCTCTCTGCCTCTCTCTCTCTCCCTCCCTCTCTCTCTCTTTCTTTTTCTCTCTCTCTTTCTCTCTTTCCCTTTCTCTTTCTCTCTTTTTCTCTTTCTCTCTCTCTCTCTCTCTTTCTCTCTCTCTCTCTTTCTCTCTCTCTCTCTCTCTCTCTCTCTCTCTCTCTCTCTCTCTCTCTCTCTCTCTCTCTCTCTCTCGGTTGGGGAGCTGGAGGGGGCAAGGCGTGTCTGCATCACGCTCCGCGGAAACACCTACAGAGACAGACGTTTGCTGTTCTTGTCTCTTCGTTGGAACACAAACAACATCCCTGGTAGACAGAACTACTTGTACGTGAGTGGTTCCTCTAAGTTATTATGTTTGTGAACGGAACTTGACTTTTAAACTTGAATTGTATTGGGACGTTGAGATCGAGAGCAGCGGCCGCTCGTCCCCAGGGCCTGACCTTCGGCGCCGGCGTACTCGAGCTGCAGATTTGACTGTCACCCTATTATAACCATCCCTGCATAAGAGTTATAACGAACATAGTTTTACATTCTGATTTTGTTCACTTTAGCCTTGTTGGGATCCACACATGGAGCTTCACCCATCGTTGTGGAGTTTTGATTGTGCATAGCTGCTGCATCATCGTGCGCCTTGCCTTACTTACGCCTCAGCGTTTTTGAACAATGAATGTATTTATCAGTCACATATCACGAGAGGGACCGTTGTGGAATGTGACAGCGTGTTGTGTCTCGATTCATTCTGCATTTGACCATCGGATGAGGCTGTGATCTAGTGCTACAGAAACCGTACTTTATTTCGAAAAAAATATTTGCAATGAGAGTTGTGTTAGCTCCGTTTTTTTAGGCTATTGAATTTGAGCCAGTTACAGAGAGCTACGTTTTGGCATTTTGAGGTTGTTGTTTTGTTGTTGCTATTGTTTTGGACTACAGAAAAGATTATTCAACTTCATTGAACGACGTGAATCCTATTTCTAGCACGAACTAATCATGGGGGTTTGCTTGCAAACCTATAGACTGAGAATTGGTCAACACGCAGTGCGCGTTCTCCGGCCTACATGTAGGGTTACCGCCGTTCACAAGCCCCAACAGAAAAATTTGCATCGCCCTCTCCGTGCACTTCGTGATATTGATGATTGGAGCTGTGGCATGCATGAGTTGTACGTACGTGAATGGCTTGAAACTCGGCTCATCGATGATGACGTCACACTTTGCATGCTCCATGAGGAATGCGTTCACTGGAAGTGACCTCCTCGATCCATTTAACACGACTGAGCCTGCGCCGATGTTAGTAGAAAAGTACGTCAATATGCGCTACCTTCTCATTCGCTCAGATAGCGTTGAGCTCAACCCGGGTCCAGACGACATGGACACACTTTGCAAAGTACTGAAGGTGTTGAGAGAGAACATCAGAGATGATTTGAAGAAGGAGAGAGGAGAAATAGATAGAAGAATTATGGAACAGACTGGACTGCTGATCGAACAGATAGTGAAAATGACAAGTACCTTGGAAAAGTTTGAAGAAACCATCGCCTCAATGAAAACGAAACTTGAACAGCTCGACTTAGGAGTTGAAGACCTGAACGCAGCCTCGTGCAACCTAAGCGCCAGATACACAGAGGTAGGACAAAGACTTCAAGATCAAAAATGAAATGACAAACGAGACAACATACTGATTTTTGGAGATGGTGAATCTGAAAGCGAGTCGAATGAGTCCTGTCTGAAAACAACTGTGAACAGTTTAAAACAGGTTCTACCGAGCCGATTCACAGATAGACATAACTCGAGCTCACAGGCTTGGACGAAGGATGGGCAGCAGAACTAGACCGGTGATTGTCCGACTCTTCCGAAGCACTGACAAAATAGCACTCCTCACGGCCAGAGCCAAGTTTCGAGAACAGGGGTATGGAGTGGCCAGTGACTTGACACAAAATGAATCAAAATACGATACAACAGGCCAGCAACGAAGGGAAAGTCGGCAACTTCCGTGCTGGCAAGTTTTCACAAAGCCCAGACAGCAGTCCAGAGGTGACGGTCTGACCTACTACCTTCGGAGGCACATGGATCTAGATACCGGCCAAGAATTCAATCGTCCACTTTCAACCAACCCAGACACCAGCCATGACCATATTGCTTCAGGAGATCCTGTCCCCAGTCTCGCAGGAGGCTGTAGACCGTCTTCGGTGGCAAATCCAGGACTGGAACTGATTGCAGATAACCACTGGAAGAGTGCCCCTGACATCGGCCCCGAGTCCCCAGGGCCAACCGGCCCCGAGTTGGGACCCGCTGCCTCCGGACCGTCTTCGGCGTCGAGGACAGAGCCACCTACTGCCACAGATCCCATAACCACCACCAGCCTCAGCTCGATATCCGACGTGGGCAACGATTTCAGCCTCCGGCCCAGGAGTACTTGCACTGGGTCGGACTCGAGCCTATGCGCCACACATGCCTCCAAAATTGGCGGCACCAACAGCAAACCCCAATCGCAGCGACCACGACGCAAGGTAAGGCGACATGACCACTCCAGATAGAGTGGTGGCCATGGCCCTGAAGGTGCCAACTACACTGACAATGCAACTACATCCGCAAGTATATTCAAGCTGTTGAAGTGGAACATTGATGGATTCCTATCCAAGCTAGATGAACCTGATTGTTATAAATTGTTATATTGGTCCAGCGCAGAAATTATCACATAGAGGAAGACGCTCTGGGGCCGGTTGCTCAACAATCAGTTGTCAGCTAAAACGCAACCTACCAGCTAAATTAGCGATGGATAGCTTAACTGTGTTGCTCGAGCGCCAGTTTGACTACCTGATAGCTAAGTTAGCGGGAATAATTTAGAGGTGGTCGGAGCAGCTCGAAAGTCCCGTAGTTGGGAGGTAAAAATGGCGGCGATCATTCACCAGATTTATCGTCAGCGATATCAGAGACGAAATCGGGTGTATCGAGATCGCTTTGATCCTTTTGTGGAGTTGGGACGTTTGGGAAGGGGTAGTAGGGTATTTAACGTGACCAAATTTGACTATGAAGTGACTTATATATATATATATATATATATATATATATATATATATATATATATATATATATATATATATATATATACGTTAGAGACTCGCTATGATGTCATGTGAGTCAGTAGACGAGGGGATAGAGCACGGGACTGTGAACACTCGAAAGTCCTAAAGTAGTTGGGTTCGAGCCCCGGAAAGGTTTTATTTTTATTATTTTAATCCACTTTTCAACATGTAACAGTACTTACTCTTCTTGTATTATTAATGTGTTTGGTATTTACAAGTCAGTCTGCGTTTGTATTTAAACATGCTATAAAATATTCAAACATCAGCAGTGCGTAGCACGGGTTCCCGCTAGTTGTTCATAATCTACAAGAGGTTTTATTCATTTACCGTGCTTTTGGCCGTAAAATTGTGTTACCAGTCAAAAGCAACACAATCCTTCTCAAGATTGATCCATTTCCGATAATCTGGTAAGCTGTCTGAATGACGCGAAAACTGAAGATAGTTGTCTTATAAACACAGCCAAAGGCAGGTTCGATAAACAACAATGTATTTATAATCTTTCCTGGTGTCTCTGAGGTCCTCGCATCAGCTATAAAGAGAACTGCGCGAAGCTTGGCTGGGCTCGTATACACTCTCTCGCTGACGCTGTGCGTTCGCCTCTTTCCGTGTGGAAAATCCCGCAACCCACCCTATCAAATAGCTCGTTGCATTCATCAACTAACCAATTAAAAAGCTCTCTTTATTACCTTGTGACGTAGCAGGACTAACATTCAGCTACTCGCGTTAGCTTCAGTTAAATTGGCGCTGTGCAACTCCGATAGATAGTGTGCCTAACTGCTAGCTAGTTACCTTGCAACTAGTCACTAACTGACACTAATTGAGCAACCGGCCCCTAGTGGAGTAATGTTTTGTCACAAAACGCTACTCTAATTATTTTACAGTCGTTTATAGCCATGACAACTTGCTGCTTTTTAGCATTAGCCCTGAACTATTTGGTACTGAATCATATGTAATCCTCGTTTGCTCGTATATACCTCCCTCTGGATCTCCATACTATAATGGCAAAGATACTGACGACGGTATTGAGCTTTTGGAAACTTACTTGTCCGAGTTAGATGACAAATACAGAGATTCTGCCTTGAATTTGCTCGGTGATTTCAATGCAAGAACAGACAACCTAAATACTAGCGACCAGAGTGGTCTACATGATGTTCTGTGTGACCAATTCAGCTATCGCGCGTCTCAGGATTGTAACACTAATGTTTTTGGAAATTCCCTGCTAGCGCTGTGCTCCACCCTCGATTTGTCCATACTGAATGGAAATAACAGAGGAGACTATTTGGATAAATATACATACATTTCCGTACACGGTAATAGCGTCATCTACTATATTATTGTAATTGTGTCTCGATGCCTGAAGTCACTATGTGATAGCTTATACATAAAACCGAGTGTGTTATTCTCGCATATGTGTGTAGAGCTATGTTTAAAGGTCCCTAATTTACATGAAAGAGATGACGTTGTCTTGGTGACCAAACAACTGAAACCAATATGGAACAAATAATCTACGTACATGTATCTTCAAAACTTGCTTGTTGAATTTGAATCCCACAATGTGCTTGGCTATTCCGAGAGTGGCCTAGATGTTGACTGTTACACGGATGCTTTAGCAAAGTCCATAGTAATGTCGGCAGATTTCATGACTTAAACTTTTAGGTCTGTAAAAAGATGTGTTTCAAACAATTTATGGTATGACAAAGATTGCTGGTCACTTAAGAATATACTTACCAATTTGCTCCATAAGTATACTCGAAGTCTCGCTGACAACGATAAACGTAACTATCTGGACGTTAGAAGAAACTATAAACAACTCATCACAGAGAGAAAATGGACATAAAAGTAAAAAATGACTAGTTTAATTGAATCTAGTCTGAAACGCCAGATTTATTCTGGAAACATATCCGAGAGCTAAGTGGGAGCAAAAGAAAATATAATTGAATGGAAAACAACGTTTGATACGAACATTTCAAAAAGGTATTTGACTCGAGCTCCGAAAATGATGAACATGGAAGGTTTCTGTCAACTGAGCCCAACGAGAATCTTGAAACTGAGGATCACGTCGGTGATATCACTGATGAAGAAATAACTATTTCTATACACAGACTAAAAGCAGGTAGATCTGCCGGACCCGATGGCATCCTCGGCGGGATGTTAAAGACGGGAGTTCATTATCTCACACCATATATAAAGAAACTCTTTAATGAAATTTTCACTCGTGGTAATGACCCTACCTCCTGGACTAGATCAATAATTGTTCCCATACACAAAAGTGGAAGTACTAATGACCCTGATAAATCTAGAGGTATTTCGATCACAAGTGTTCTAAGCAAAACGCTCATGAGTATACTTACCGACAGAATGAAGGACTGAGCTGATGAATATGACCACATCCAGGAAGAACAGAGTGGGTTTTGCAGAGGTTTTTACACGATAGATAATATATTTACCCTACATGCAGTGATAGAATATCACCTACTCAGAAAGAAGAAACTATACGTCGCTTACATTGATTTTAAAAAGGCCTTCGACACAATTTATAGATCTTTGCTGTATGAAGTCATGAAAGAATTTAAACTTACCTGTGAAACTGCGTGCGCATCATTCATAATATCTACAAAAGTGTTTTTATATTGTGTCAAAGGAACAGATAGGTGTACTTCAATAGTTCCAGGGGCGTGAAACAAGGATGCAATTAGTCACTACAAATGTTTTATGTGCAGCTGCCTTGATCACCAGCGAAGTAATAAAACGAGGGAACCACGAGATCCAACTTTTACCGAATGGACCCGATCTCTATATGCTGTTGTTTGCAGACGATGTCCTTTTTTCTGATACTGTAATTGGACTACAAAACCAATTGGATGTCCTTATGCAGACAGCTGCTACTTTTGGACTAAGTGTCAATGTACCGAAGTCTTTCGCATGGCTGAACACCTCGGCTGTCAAGAAAAGTGGCTTATCCAATGACAAAAACTAGAAATATGCAACAAATATAAATACCTTGGTGTACTTTTTACCACATAACTATCAGCGAGCATACCCCTAAGTGATCTCGCAAGAAGAGCTAAAGCAGCGGCCACACAGGTGTTAAAATCCTTGCAGAAGATCAACATTGTATCTAAGAAAATCAGTATGAAATTGTATGACTCACAGATTCAGCCTGTTTTGTTGTATGGTTCAGAGGTGTGGGAAGTAGAGAATTGTGAAACTGTTGAATCTGCCCATTTATTTACAATGACGAAATTTCTCAATGTTTTTCCTAGAACAACTAATGAACTAATTTAGGGTTAATTAGGCCTCATTGCATTGCGTATTCATTTTGCGGTGTTAGCTGTCAAGTATTGTCTAAAAGTTCTTAAAATGTCTTCTCGCCGATATCCACGTATGGCGTATGACATGATGCTTACCAAGGGTAAACATTTAGATAGTTGGGCCAATATAATAAAAACTTTACTGTGCACTAATCGCTACGACAACAACGTGTAACAGACGAAAGAACATTGTACATTGCGTCAGAGGTTGATTGATCGATTCAATCACGAATGAGAAGGAAAAAAGAGCAACAACCGTTTCACTGTTTATCGATCATTTAAAATGGGAAGATATTTTAACCTTTTCTGAACGTTATTGATAAATAGATCTTACGTGAAGTGTTGACTCGTTTTAGGTTTGGAATCAATGACATTAAAGCTCATAAATTACGTTACTCCCAGACAGAAAAAGATTTGTTATGCCCTATGCGCATTGAAGAGGACGAAGATGAAATACATTTCCTGCTACACTGTCCGGTTTACAATGACCTACGTACAAAATATCTACTTTCAGACGATAAACCTCGAAATGAGAATACCTTTGTACGTATTTTGAGTGATACACATGATCACAGTGTTCGGTCACTTTCCTTGTACATCCTCAATGCTTTAAGGCGTAGAAGGAATGCGAATGCAGACATGACTTGCCTGATGTGAAATGTTGTTTCGATTCCATCCCCTACGTAACGGACCTGTGGCCTACTGAAATAAAGTGTTCATTCGTTCGTCCGTTCGTTCTCTCTCTCTCTCTCTCTCTCTCTCTCTCTCTCTCTCTCTCTCTCTCTCTCTCTCGCTTTCGCTCTCTCTCCGCACCGAGCAAGCCGAACCCGTGCTGACAGGGACATCCGTGCGCGTTAACGCACGTGCGGTACGTGCGGTTTGCTCGCAAAGTGCAGGTGACTCGCAAACATTCCTCCTTGATAGGCTGAACAGTCGGAGGAGGACCAGGTGCACCAATCACGATTCCGAAGAGACAGGGGTTGAGGAAATAGTTGAAGGTGACTGTGACGAGGATACGTTTGCAGATGCCAGAGCAGACATTGATGGATTATCGGTCGGCAAGTTACAAGAGAACAGTATTGTGACAGAGACTGATCACGAACAATCTCAGGAACATGTGTGGAGTGGCAGGCTTAGACACTGCAAGGATTCAAAACCTCGTGTGTCCACTGTGGTTCCCTCTGTGCAAACCTGACGTGCAGACCACAGCCCAGGGTCTGCTGAGGCGGAGCAACGTTTGTGTTGTAAGGAGAGACCCCAGGAGGAACGGGTGAGAACTTTACTTTCTGATTTTAAACTGTTGTGCTGGAACATTGAGGGGCTTATCCCCAAGTTAAACATTCTTGGGTTTCTTTCATAAGTTGAACGTTTTTCACTTGTCTGCTTGACAGAAACATTTATTGAATATTTATCAAATGATGTGTTCCCTAATTTTGATGTGTTTGTCTCACCGGCAAAGAAATTATCTACTCAGGAAGGAAGATCAGGCGGAGTACTGTGTCTTGTGAGAAAAGAAGTTAGATCCGTTTTTCAGCAGACACCATGTCAGTTTTATAATATTCTTGTATTAAACATCAGTGAATCGCTTCATGCAACCCCATGTAGTGTTCTTTTATTTTGCGTATACGTCCCACCAGACAACTCGCCGTATTACAATTATGTAGATGAACCAGACGGGTTGAGCATACTAGAAACTTGTATGACTGAAATATGTTCTCAGTACACTGATTGCGACATCATTCTTTGTGGAGATTTAAATAGTAGAACTGGTAATTATAATATTTCGACCTCCTGGAATATGCACGATGCTCGATCAGAGGCAGTTGTGGAAAGGCGGCTTTCACAAGACAAGGTTCTGAACGAATATGACTGGCCACTTTTATCATTGTGTATGTCATTTGAGTTATCAATTTTGAATGGCAGTAAAGATTTACCAGAATTTGGTGAATTTACATTTATATCACCAAACGGGAGGAGTGTGGTAGATTATTTGTTAGTTTTTAGAGATATCTCAGAAATATGTACTGACTTCAAAATTACAATTTCTGTCCTATCTTCTCACTTGTCTCTAGAAAGTTTAAAGTAAAGTAGAGATGAAACATGATCAAGCGAGCGTAAGAGAAAGTAAGATAGTTTGGGATGATTCATTGACTGAACAGTACAGGAGTTATTTACAAAATGCTATAGAGAAGACTATGGTCATGATGAGGTCTATGGAACAGAAACAAATGGGTGATTCTGCGAACCTCGTTGTTGACGAAGAGGTGAGTAAGTTGACAAAATGTCTGCTTGAATCAGCTAAATGTATGGAAAAAACTTTTGTACGCGATAGGAGATGGCGTAGGAAATTTCCTTGGTATGACGATGAATGTTACGAAATGAGAGGAACAGTTAGAAGGTGTTTCCGTGTCTTTAGGAAGACATTGCTGGAGAAAGATAAAGTGCAGTATTTTACATGTAGAAAGACATACAAACTCTTGATAAAACGAAAAAGGTTAACTATTAAAAACCTGTATCAGCAACTCTGTCTAGTCATGTGAATGACTCACAAATGTTCTGGAGTTACATTAGTAAATGAAGCATGAGATATCAAACCACCGCAAATATATCAAAATATGATTGGTTTACTTATTTTAAGCGGATCTTCCAAGAAGCCACATCAGTTTGTGAATCTATGCAAGAGTCTGTTGAACTCTATGCAGAGAAGGATGAATAGAATGAGCTAAATAATGAAATAATAGAAGAAGAAATCATGTCTGCAATCGATCAGTTGAAGAAGCACAAGGCTTCTGGATCGGACAAAATATTAGTGGAAATGTTTAAATCCTCTGCTAGTCTGCTGGTCCTCTATCTACAAACTTTGTTCAATGCTACTTTTGATAGTGGCTCGTTTCCTAGTATCTGGCGAGAATCAATAATTGTACCATTATACAAAAAAGGAAACTGTAATGGTCCAAATAATTAGGGGTATATCCTTATCGTGTACATTGAGTACGTTTTCCTACATGTTCTGAATTATCGTTTGCAAGAGTGGACGGAAGAGCATGGACTGATTGCAGAGGAGCAAGGTGGTTTATGAAGAGGATATAGTTCAGTTGACAACATCTATACTCTACATGGTATCATAGACAGATATCTTGGGAGGAGAAAGAAAGTGTATGCATCATTTATTGAAGTTTGCACAGCCTTTGACATTGTTTCCAGAGATGTATAGTTTACTATATTGAGAAATAAGTGTATTACAGAGAAAATGTTGCAAATATTGAAGTTAATGTAGTACTGTGAACGGAGCAGTGTGATGCCCGGATGGGTACACAGAATATTTGGAATGCATCTCGGGGTTGAATGCTCACCAATCCTTTTTTCTTATGTGGTTGGGGAAGTTGCTAAAGAAGTCGCAAGAAAAGGTAAACATGGCATCCAACTCCTACCAGATGTCACAACGGTATATCTCCTCCTTATTGCCGATGATGTCGTTGTCCTGCTTGATACATCCATAGGTCTGTGGAACCAGCTACACACTCTAAAAAGTTCCGCAGAGTCTGTTGGATTAAGTATCAACATGACAAAATATAAAGTAATGGTATTCCGCCCCGGGCGGCTCATGAACACTGGGGCATATTGCGAGATAAAAGCTAGAGGTAGTAAATGAGTATACCTATTTGAGTTACAGGTTTTCCACAAAACTGTCTTACAATGTTGCGCAAGCGAGCTTGTTAATTAAAGGAAAAGCTGCTGTAGTGCAAGCCATAAGACCTTTAAGAAGAATGATGTGTACATCACCTAGTGTCACCTTTAGGGTTTTTGATGTTCAAATCCAACCAATATTACTTTATGGAGCAGAGATTTGGGGAGTGAGCAGTTGTCAAGATATAGAGGAAGTCCATCTGCACATGATAAGTTTTCTCAATGTGTCGAAAAGAACACCTAACGTGA
>JAWQFJ010016828.1:0-2500 GCA_034096865.1 Theodoxus fluviatilis | reverse complement strand
ACCTTTACCCACTGTAGAAAGCGCACTTCCCCTCCTCTCCTTCGTGACAATCTCCTTGTCAGTGCATAGAACAGTCAGTGTGAAGGACAGTTAATGCAAAGAACGGTCAGTGCAAAGGACAGTTCATGCATAGGACAGTCAGTGCAAAGGACAGTTGCGCAAGCTTTTTGGATCCACACATAACACTTCAACAGTAGCTTAGGTTACTCCATCAAACACGTAACAGATAAATGATTAAAAAAAAACACTTACCCAGCCTTGCACGAGCAATGGGCGATGCATGACCTGGTTCGATTCTGCGCTGAAACTTTTTTTCCTCTCTTTTTTCGAGAGGTTGTGGGTTCGAACCCAACCTGGTTTTTGTGTTTTTGTGTGTGTGTGTTTTTTCCCCCTCTTTTCTCGAGAGGTTGCGGGTTCGAACCAGATCTTTAAATATTTTTGACTCACATGCGAAGCAAAAGTGAGTCTATGTACTGAGCCGTGTCGTCCGTCCGTCCGGGCGTCCGGGCGTCCGTCCGGGCGTCCGCAAAAAACTTAAACGTTGGATTTTTCTCGGAGACTATTCAGTCTATCAACACCAAATGTGGCATGATGGTGTATGATGACAAGGCCTCAAAAGACATACATAGTGACATGACCTTGCTTCAAGGTCAAGGTCACAGGAGCAATAAATGTGGTCTCAAAAACAGTCATTTTTCACATTTTCCCAATTTTCTCTTACGTTATTGAGAATGGCGACCTTAGCTACAAGTGGTATATAGATCAAAGCAAGCCCTATCTTTTGATACCAGTTTGGTTGACCTTGCTTCAAGGTCAAGGTCACAGGAGCTCTTCAAAGTTGGATTGTATACATATTTTGAAGTGACCTTGACCCTGAACTATGGAAGATAACTGTTTCAAACTTAATAATTATGTGGGGCACATGTTATACTTTCATCGTGAGACACATTTGGTCACATATCATCAAGGTCAAGGTCACTTTGACCCTTATGAAATGTGACCAAAATGGGGTAGTGAACCACTAAAAGTGACTATATCTCATGGTAGAAAGTGCCAATAAGCACCATTGTGCTTCCTATGTCTTGAATTAACAGCTTTGTGTTGCATGACCTTGGATGACCTTGACCTTGGGTCAAGGTCACATGTATTTTGGTAGGGAAAATGTGTAAAGCATTTCTTTGTGTATGATGTCATTGGTAGGTTTAGTTGTTTGACCTTGACCTTGAAGGTCACATGAAGGTCAAGGTCATATAAAGGTCAAGGTCAAGCATGTGAGTCGTATGGGCTTTGCCCTTCTTGTTTATGATATATGCCAAAACATGGAGGTTCAGCGCCAGCGGTTTTTGTTTGCAGAACGGCATGGACGCTATCGTCATCTTGCATGTAATAATGCTATAGTGGTGAAAAACTGAAAAAACAGCAAACAAAAAGGGGAACTAAATACTTCCTTTCAACGTATTTCCATATTTATAAATAATTTGAAATTAATAAGCAGTTTGGATTTATTTGACACAATCTCCGCTAGTAGCGTGAAAATTACCGAAAGTGCTATCCACTACGCCAGTACCCAAGTACAATAAACTCAAAGAGCGGGAAACAGCGCAAAGCATATGGCGGAGACAAATCGAAATGAACAACTAACCGTGTGCACTCTATCACAGTCTGAGAAATATTCTCACTGTCTGGCAAAAATGAGACACAAATGCTGTCCGGAATACACCGCAACGAGACAGTCGGCGTTCATGTGTAAGCCATTTTCTCGCCTGCATGTGTTATCACGCGAGCTATAGCGAGAAAGGGGCGTGGCCGTGGACGGAGATTTTGCCATTCCATCAATCGATTTGGAGGGGGGGGGGTTTCGAGTTTATGACCACAATAAATCACTTTCTTTTCAAGCCTCGATTCTTAAAATTTGAAACATTCAATCGAACCTAACTTCCAGTAAGTGTCCAAAATGCCAAGGAAATCCGTCCAGTAGGTTGTGAGAAAAAATGGCCGTTAAGAAGGGACAGAGAGACATACACACACAATAAAATCGGAACAGACAGACACACAGACAGACAGACAGATAAAGTCTGTAGGACCTCCAGTAAACCTGAAGGGATAAAGTCTGTAGGACCTCTAGTAAACCTGGAGGGATAAAGTCTGTAGGACGTCTAGTAAACCTGGAGGGATAAAAACCGCTGGCGCTGAACCTCCAGGTTTTGGCATATTAAAAAAAAAGAAGAAAAAGATCGGGTTCGAACCCGCAACCTCTCGAGAAAAGATGGGGAAAAAACACACATGAACAAAAACACAATAAACCAGGTCGGGTTGGAACCCACAACCTCTCGAAAAAAGAGAAGAAAAAAGTTTCAGCGCAGAATCGAACTTGGTCATGCATGACCACGAGTCCAATGCTCTACCACACGAGCCATTAGACTTAGAGAATTGATATGACACTGAGACAAAAGTTCGCCACCCTAAAGTGGACAATGCTTGTGGGAAAAAATCTATATTT
>JAWQFJ010016827.1:97500-127500 GCA_034096865.1 Theodoxus fluviatilis | reverse complement strand
TCACATCAACTAACCTACCTAAATGATTATTTCTTTTCTTTTTCCCAACAACAACCACCATCCCAACTGTCACTACTGCCCAAGTGACCTAATACAGAGATACGACACCTTCAATTCTAGTCAATAAACCATCAGATTACAATCGATTGGCATATATGTTCAAAATATATCAAGCAACGAAACTATATGAATACAACACGAGTCAACTCAATGTTACTACAAATCGTAGAACACGTCAGAGAGGACGTGGACAAACAAGGGTTGGGGTGTGAGGGAATGGCAAGGGCAAAGGCCAGGAGTTCGCAGCCTGCCTCCAATTCAGTATTGCCCTGGACGGCTGCTTGGTGTTCTCGTGGTGTCAGAACAATGGTGCAGGGACACATATAAACTGTCACCAACGCGACGCAGTCCAGCCAAAACAACGCAAGAAAAAACAAACATCGGACACAACATGATACCTTCTTTAAACGTAAGCGACACTCGAGTATGCAAACCGAAATACTTGATAAACCGTCTTAGGAAAAGAAGAATATTCGCTGCCCCTAGGGAGCAAGGAGTCATTGTTTAAACCCTTTACGTGGAGTCCATAAGAAAGCACTAGCGGGCCCGGGACAAAAACAGAGACTCTTTAAAAACTCTCACCACGTCACCTCAGTCTATCATGGCTCATAATCTGCTCCAATTTACAACAAACATCCATGTAATTAGTGAAAATCAGAAATGGAACAAAACATGAATATAAAGCGAACTTAGACTCTCTAATTCAAGTTACATTATGGACGATCTAAAAAAAAAGTATGAACTATTTTGCACTTTTAATCGGTCATGGCACACGACTATAGATTATTAATTCCCACTATTAAATATTTACTTTTTCACATACCAAACAGCTATCCAATGATCTAAAAACCAGAAACAGCCAACGAACGCTCCATTGTGCGCACTACAAGTACTTATCAATGAAGAAACATAAAGGTCTGGCACTTATCTGAACACACAAACATCCACTGATGAAATTCATCGTGAGATCATGTAACTACAATGAGACAACATAAAGAGTCGGACATTATCTGAACACACAACAATCCACTGAAATTCCATTTGAGACTATATCATGTAAATTATCAAGAAATACAAGGACAAAGGTTATGGCATTATCTGAAACACACAAACAATCCATGAAAATTCCAGGTAGCATATCATGTAACTTACAATGAAGACCAAATAGCCATCAGTATTGAACCGCATGTAGCCGGTCCTGAAAAAGGTTCGCATATCAGCACGTGACTGCCTCGGTAAGGATTGTCCTGCGGTTAAGAAGGCTCTTCGCACCGGGTAATAAAATCAAGTAAACTCCGTTATCTCATCACAACAAACGGACAAAGACTGATCCTTCTGAAATAATCGACACCTTCCCCTCTTGCACAAAAAACTATTCACAACTTTCTCGACGTCATAAGAATCCTGCATCACAAACATTAGGGTAAACACCAACTTCCCCCTATTCCCAAACCCACAAACACACACACACAACACACAGAGGTACACGTACACACAAAAAACACACCAACACACATCAAACAACATATTTACACACACCATCCCCACTCACCTAACCAAATCTCCCCCCTCCATCTATATGATATCTTATTATAGATACTCATAATATATTAGACATATATAATATATTTTACTGATATATAGAGAGATAGCTATAGATTTGATCGTATATATTTTACCACCCTCTGTAGTATATATATATGATAGATATGATCAAAACCCATACAAAACCAACAGTACACACACAAACACACACACACAGATTGTGGTTACTGAGTCCAGTATCATGGAGCTTTTCATATAATCATCTAGTATAGATGTAGACATATCAATGATAATGCCATGACATCCACCAGCACTTCTTACTCTTTCCCATTGCTACAAGACGCGCCATCACATCAGCTTTCTACATTAGCGGTATAGTATCCCCGGTACTCCCTCTCTCTCCTCCTCTACCCACCCCTGCCACCAGTGCACGATCCCCCCTCTCACACATGTCTGATACGATAGTCCACGACACTCTCTTTACCCCTCTTTGTGTGTTATAGTTGTAGTGAGGGTGTGTGGTCTCCGGTAAGTGTGTTTTGTCTGCAGGGTTTTCTCTCTCACTCTCTAGATATATATCCGTGTGGCGTCCCCCTCGCTCATCTCGTCTCTCTCTCTCTCACTCTCATCTCTCTGTCCCCTCTCTTACTCTCTTTCTCCCTCTCTCTATCTCTCTCTCTCTCTCTCTCTCTCTCTGGGAGGGGGGGGGTATGTGTGTGTGTGTCTGTGTGTCTGTGTGTGTGTCCTCTGTGTGTTGTGTGTGTTTGTGTGTGTTTGTGTGTATGTGTCCTCTGTGTGTTGTGTGTGTGTGTTTGTGTGTGTTTGTCCTCTGTTTCCGTTTGTTTACACCTCATGTTTGTGATGCTGCTTCTTATGACGTCACAGAAAACCGTTGGTGACATAGTTGGTGCCAGAGGGGAAGGTGTCAGATTATTGTCAGATCAAGTCTTTGTCCGTTTGTTGTGAGTGGAGAGAAACGGAGTTTACTTGATGTTTAGTTAACCCGGTGCAAGGAGCCTTCTTAACCGCAGGACATCCTTACCGAGGCAGTCACGTGCTGATATGCGCTACCCTTTTCAGACCTACCATGCGGTCCTACTGATAGGCTATATGTTGTCTTCATTGATAAGTTACATGATACTCACATGGAATTTCAGTGGATTGTTTGTGTGTTCAGATAAGTAGCCAGACCCTTTATGTTGTCTTCATTGATAAGTTACATGATACTCACATGGAATTTCAGTGGATTGTTTGTGTGTTGAGATAAGTGGCCAGACCCTTTATGTTGTGTTCATTGATAAGATACATGATACTCACATGGAATTTCAGTGGATTGTTTGTGTGTTCAGATAAGTGGCCAGACCCTTTATGTTGTCTTCATTGATAAGATACTTGATATGCACATGGAGCGTTCGGTGGACTGTTTCTGATTTTAGATAAGTAGATAGCTGTTGCGTTATGTGAAAAAGTTAAGATAAATATTATAGTGGGAATTGATATCTATACTTGTGCCTGACCGATTAAAAATGCAAAAGAATTCATACGTTTTTTTTAAAAATCAATAATGTAGACTGAAATTAGAGAGTCAAAAGTTCGTTTTCTTCATGTTTGTTCATTTCTGAACATTTCATTAGTACATAGAGTATATTGTACAGCTTAGGAGCCATGATAGACTGAAGTGACGTGGTGAGTTTAAAAAAGAAGTCTCTGTTATTTGTCACCGAGGGCCCGCTAGTGCTTTCTTATGACGCCACGTGAAGGGTTAAACCAGAGACTCCTTGCGCCCTAGGGGCAAGCGAAATATTCTTTCTTTGCCTAAGACGGTTTATCAAGCATTTCGGTTTGCATACTCGAGTGTCGCATTAAGTTTAAAGAAGTATCAATGTTTTGGTCGCAATGTTTGTTTTTCTTGCGTTGTTTTGGACTGGAACTGCGTCGGCGTTGGTGACAGTTATATGTGTCCCTGCACCATTGTTCTGACACCACGAGGAACACCAAGGCAGCCGTCAGGGCAATACTGAAATTGGAGGCAGGCTGCTGAACTCCTGGACGTTTGCACCTTAGCCCTTCCTCACACCCCAACCCTGTGTGTGTCACGTCCTCATCTGACTGTTTCCACGAGTTGTAGTCAGTCATTGAGTTGACACGTTTTGTATTCCATATAGTTTCGTTGCTTGATATAATTTAGAACATATATGCAATCAGATGATGTAATCCTGATTGGTTATTGACATAGAAGTGAAGAGTGCGTATCTCTGTAGTAGGTACTTGGGCAGTAGTGACAGTGGGATGGTGGTTGGGGTGGGAAAAAGAAGAAAGAAATATCATTTAGGTAGGTTAGTTGATGTGAATGTGAACGATTTTGAGACGTGCTTTCATTGGCAACTTATCAATCGTAGAATAAATCTAAAAGCATAGTTAGAATTGTAATACTGAGTTCATGTTATTTGTGTGTCGTTGTTTACTTGTGCTATTGTGTTAGTTTTGTCATATAAGTTTGTCAGTGTTTGACCACGAAGCACGTTCTGGAATCCGACGTGTGCTCCTCTGTCTTCTCGCTCTTGTGTGTCTCTGAGGTGTGGGTGTGGGGGGCGGTTGCCCGTGACAACAACTTATCGTCAAGATCGTACAGCGCTACTGTGATGGTGTTTCTCATGTGTATGTTGTACATTTCGTGTTGCTCTGAGGGGTCAGAGATGCAAATGGAAAACAGAGGAACACAGACTGCCTCTGCTCCAAAGCTTTACTGGACGCGAGAACGATAGGGGGTCTGCACCCAAATCCAGTGAAAATACCGTGATTTTCCTCGATAAATTACATCTCGCCCATACCATTGCACCAGACGGACTCTTGGGCCATTGTATGACGAGACGGTCAAAGTTGATGTCCGGTGTACACCATTAACGGCTAATCCCTAATCTCTCCATCTGCCTGGCAGCCAAACAGGCAAGCAACCCTCGATTCAGCAAGGTTTGGTTTTGACTCTAACCGTACTGGGTTATGTTTTCCTTCAGCTAACGAACCAGCTGAGAATTCATAAAAGTCAGTGAGCTGGAAATCAGTACAGTTTTTATTGGAATGACGAAGGGATAATGAGAGAGATACAGAGAGAGAGAGAGAGAGAGAGAGAGAGAGAGAGACTGAGAGAGAGAGAGACTGAGAGAGAGAGAGAGAGAGAGAGAGAGAGAGAGAGAGAGAGAGAGAGAGACTTTATTTGTCAAGGCACAAAAGTACGCACACATACACACACTGACACACACAAATACACAAAAGTACGCGCACTGACACACACTGACACACACACAAATACACAAAAGTACGCGCACATACACACACTGACACACACATACTACACACAAATACACTAAAGTACGCACACATACACACACTGACACACACATACTACTCACAAATACACAAAAGTACGCGCACATACACACACTGACACCCGCATACTACACACAAATACACAAAAGTACGCACACATACACACACTGACACACACATACTACATACAAATACACAAAAGTACGCGCACTGACACACACTGACACACACATACTACATACAAATACACAAAAGTACGCACACATACACACACTGACACACACATACTACATACAAATACACCAAAGTATGCATACATACACACACTGACACACACATACTACACACAAATACACCAAAGTACGCATACACACACACTGACACACACATACTACACACAAATACACAAAAGTACGCACACACACACACTGACACACACATACTACATACAAATACACAAAAGTACGCGCACATACACACACTGACACACACATACTACATACAAATACACAAAAGTACGCACACACACACACTGACACACACATACTACATACAAATACACAAAAGTACACGCACTACCACACACAATGATACACACATACTATATACAAATACACAAAAGTACGCGCACATACACACGCTGACACACACACACACACCCACACACACACACACACAAATACATACACACACACACACATACACATGCTTACAAACACTCACATACACACACAATCAAATACATACACACACACAAACACACACACATATGCAAACACTCACATACGCACACAATCAAATACATACACATACACAAATACACACACACACACATACACACGTATGCAAACACTCACATACACACACAATCAAATACATACACACACAGAGATACATACACACACACATACACATGTATGCAAACACTCACATACACGCACAATCAAATACACACACACACACACACATACACATGCTTACAAACACTCACATACACACACAATCAAATACATACACACACACACATACACACGTATGCAAACACTCACATACACACACAATCAAATACACACACAATCAAATACACACACACACAAATACATATACACAGGTACTTGCTTAGGGTAAAAGGTAAGAACAGACCGACTGAGTCTCCAGACTTGAATTGCAAAATTCGATTAACTTGGAAAATGAAGGCTTGGCTTGCTTTTACTATAATCAGCTCTGGAGATTTACGTACTCAATCGTCATGAATAGCCTACCGATGCTGATAGACTGGAAAATTTCAATATTATCTTTTTGATTAATGTATCCAATATTACTACCATTCCTTCCTTCAAGCATTTATTCTTTCTCTCAGACATATCCTCTCTCTCTCTCTCTCTGTTTCTCTCTGTCTGTCTCTCTGTTTCTCTCTGTCTGTCTCTCTGTTTCTCTCTGTCTGTCTCTCTCTCTCTCTCTGTTTCTCTCTCTCTCTCTCTCTCTGTTTCTCTCTGTCTGTCTCTCTGTTTCTCTCTCTCTCTCTCTCTGTTTCTCTCTCTCTCTGTTTCTCTCTCTCTCTCTCTGTTTCTCTCTCTCTCTCTCTGTTTCTCTCTGTCTGTCTCTCTCTCTCTTTCTGTCTCACTCTCTCTCTCTCTCTCTCTCTCTCTGTCTCACTCTCTCTCTCTCTCTCTCTCTCTCTCTCTCTCTCTCTCTCTCTCTCTCTCTCTCTCTACTTCTACAACGAGGCAGTTGCACAGTGTTACCATTTCAAAAGGAATACTCAGAATGAAGCTTCTGAGTCACTCTAGCGCCATGAGAGATGTAACTATAAACATCACAGGAACTGACTAGTGTAACTGCAGGGATGTGCACGTAAATCATGAGATGCTTGGGCGGAGAATACCATGGAAGAATTCAATGAGGCAAACACAACAGGCAAGAAGAATAGAGCAGGAATGACCTCTGACCTACTCAGGTGAGATAGGAGATGTAGAAAGGGCTGTTGTCAAACAGAGCAAATCCCTGAATGATGTGTATACAAGGGTCAGATGGTCAGCTCTTCCATTAAAATAGAGGACGGAAGTAGTAGTATTCATTGAAGGGTGAGGCAGACGTCAGGAGACTGGTTCTCTCTCGTAATAAAGCAGCGCGGGTTTGCATCCTCTACCTTGCCTCCACTCGCCTTCCTCAAGGTGAGTTGTTGTTCAGAGCCTGTCTTCTCAAAAGTGACGTATGTGTGATTCAGTAAATACGCTGTAATAGAGTAGGATCATCTGCAGCAGACATCTACACTCGTTCATTCATTGATGAGTAGTATAAAAAAAATTCTAATGAATAACATTAAAAAGAACTAAAAGGAACAAAATAAACACGTGACTTGCTAGAGTGGGGTTAGGACTAATGAGGAGAGAAGAAAGAAAAGGCAAGGGGGTGAGGAGGCGTTTACAGAATGAGACGTGCAAATGGCAAAGGGAGAATGTGAATGACCTGACAAACCACTCTGACACTGGGCTCTTCACCCTTCCTTCTGTCACACTAGAGGTCGTGTGAGCCACTAGGTCTGCTTGTTGATCCCGTCCATTTCCGGGGGCTCAGATTTCCCTCACAGCCGAGACACCTGTTGTGTAAAGTTTGATGTGGCTTTGCTTTAGACCCGACTATAGATGTGGGTTTGCATTAGATCTGACTGGAGTTTGATGTGGGTTTGCATTAGATCTAACTGCAGTTTGATGTGGGTTTGCTATAGGTCTAACTGGAGTTTGATGTGGGTTTGCATTAGATCTAACTGGAGTTTGATGTGGCTTTGCATTAGATCTAACTGGAGTTTGATGTGGGTTTGCATTATATCTAACTGGAGTTTGATGTGGGTTTGCATTAGATCTAACTGGAGTTTGATGTGGGTTTGCATTAGATCTAACTGGAGTTTGATGTGGCTTTGCATTAGATCTAACTGGAGTTTGATGTGGGTTTGCATTAGATCTAACTGGAGTTCGATGTGGCTTTGCATTAGATCTGACTGGAGATGTGAGTTTGCATTAGATCTGACTAGAGTTGTGGCTTTGCATTAGATCTGACTGGAGATGTGAGTAGGCATTAGAACCGACTGGAGTTTGATGTGGCTTGCATGGTAGTAGCGCACCTTTGCAGCAGCGCACCTTTGCAGCAGCTCACCTTTGCAGCAGTTCCATTTTTACTCTGCGTGACATGTTTGGCTGGATGATGTGTTTTGATTTTGCAGCAGCCTTTTTTCCGTTTTGCCGTGGTTCCTACTGGTTTCCTTGAATTCCCTTTTGGATTTTTCTGAGGTCCTGCAAAGATTGGTGGGCTGGAAGTCTTCACCCACTGGCCTATTATTCCTTATCATATAACTTGACATGTCACAGTGTGTTACCTGGTACAATGTGCAATGCTACAATTTTGTACACTAGAAAAAATAATACTCATACGTGTACACACAAAAGAAGACTACTGAATTAAAAAAACCAATAGTAAAAGACTCTGTTTACAACAGTTTATTTCATCAGAACACAAAACAGAAAGCCTGCAGATGTACTGAGTTAACTCCTTCGTCCATGCTACTTTAGTCTTCTTGCTGAACCTGGCTAATCTTCGAAAGCATTTCCAGCATAAACATACTTCCACAATTCCTCAGTTGTCTTCTGCACATTCCACTGTTTTCTCAGATTCAGTGAAATAATTTACATCTTCTGGCAAATTTCCCATTATGACACTGTTATACTGAAATATTTGGATGAAATAAATAGCTATCAACAAGGCACCACACTGAGAGCAGAAAATCTCATAAATGACCATGACATTTCAGTCATTTTCTGAGGAAGTTCTAGGATATGGCTTCTCTATTTCCCTTTCATCATTCGCTTCAAAGACGTACCAAAAGCATTTACACAGCAATCATCATTTTCATCAAGCCATCAGAGACTTTGAACTTTGGACTAGTACCCTACAAAAGATCTAAAAGGAATGAAGACAGTACATGATGTGACCATTTTTAAACAATCGTACACAAGCAAACCACAACAACTAGCATCCACAGGTCCACTTGAACTTCTCAAGTGGCTAATACCCTTGTATTACAACTCACATCTTTTCCGAACAACTTGACAGTTTCCTAACAACAAGCTCACCAAACACACATGCAATGCATGATGCCTCATCTCATGAAATTCAACAATCCCACACACAGACAAATCAACCATGATGATCTTTCGCCATGCAGAGCATTGCTTTGGGATGCAAAACACACCCAAGTCCTCCACACCAAGAAGCAGAACCAGGTGCCAGCTAGTGAAGGCTCCAACACATGCTGTAGTGCAACAAACATTTGATGAGAAATAGAGCTAGCATAAGAACATCTGCTTCTGTCTTCTGTTTCTCTGTTGGTGGTCAGGTGCCAGGAAAAGATTGATCAAGTGACCCAGTGAACAGGGGATAAAGTGTAGAGCAGCCTACAACACAGATATGGGTGATAAGTTGTTATGTACAACCAACCACCTTCACCCTTTCCACAGCCTACAACACAGATATGGGTGATAAGTTGTGATGTACAAACCACCACCTTCACCCTTTCCACAGCCTACACTTTCATTAGCACTGCTGCGGATTTAAGGGCAATTCATCTACCCTCAAGGTCTGGTAACAAAGCAATCAATCACTTCACCAGGAACAACGTTGCACCGCTCAGGTCCTCCTCATGCATAGGTCCTGAACTTTACAAGGTCTTGATAAGTCAGTCTTGAAGGGTTGTTTTCTGACACCCTTGCCTCTCATCAGCTGGCTGGGTATCATGCATACTCAAACATCAGCTGGTTGGGTACCATGCATACTCAAACATCAGCTGGTTGGGTACCATGCATACTCAAACATCAGCTGGTTGGGTACCATGCATGCTCAAACATCAGCTGGTTGGGTACCATGCATGCTCAAACATCAGCTTGTTGGGTACCATGCATATTCAAACATCAGCTGGTTGGGTACCATGCATATTCAAACATCAGCTGGTTGGGTACCATGCATACTCAAACATCAGCTGGTTGGGTACCATGCATATTCAAACATCAGCTGGTTGGGTACCATGCATACTCAAACATACACAACATAAGACAAAACCACTCCCGCAGGTTTCCCTGTATGAGCTACCCAAATGTCCTTTGTTCTCCTTTCCAAGCAGGTGTCCAGGTCATTGCAGTTGACCTCCTGAGAGTGTCAGAAAGACTGGGCCAGAACGCTCAAAGATGGGGTCTCTTCCTCGGCAGACTCTCTGCTGTCCTGCTTTCCTGAAAGTTTCCTGTCCTCTGTGGTGAATCTCTCTTCTCGAGCACTCCTCTTCATTCTACATGAGCATGTGACACATTCTCCATCTGAAGATAAACATCTTCATTCACCACCCTGATTCCCTAATCCCCACCCCCTTCCTTGTTGCTGTCACTTTACTTTTGCCGTACGAAGCAGAAGCGGTACTGGGCTGGTGCATCCCTGGTCTCCTCAGCCACCAGAACTTTCTTCTTCTTCTTGTCCTGCAACCAGCAACACAGGAATGGATCAATAACAAGAATGAAGAAAAAGAATGAAAAGAAAGAAATGACAACCAAGTTCTATCTTGGATGACAGAAATGAAACACATCAAGCTTGTTAGGGAAGCAGGGACACAATTTTATGAGCATTTCCAAAACTTGTTAGAGAACTCCATGACATGTATTCTGTGCCATTTATTGGAGCACAAAAATGTGAACATATCCATAACAAATGTGTGTCTTTGAACACTGTGTGAAGATTTCAGTTTATGCTGTTTGGCTGAGTCAAATGTTAGATTTACCATATTTCAAAATAAAAAACAAACAACCAAATGAAAAAAACTTGAGGTGTACATGTCCACAAATACAATATACATCCCAATATTTGGCCAGACAAGAATGGGTTCAAAAACCTTCAGCCTCCCTTGATGACAAGTGGTGCCTGGTAAGCTGCTTCCTTCTTTCCCGTGTACTAACATTGCACAAGACTTCAGAGAAGCAACTTCACTGCAGTGCTGTCGAAGAGCTCAAGTCATTTACACAAGCACAGGTATTCCAGGGAGGGAAGGGCAGTGATCAGAGAACCCACAGTCGTTTTCACATGCATCTATCACTAAGCCACAGGTGCCATGGATGGATGGATGGATGGTGTTTTACAGCCTATCAACCTTAAGGTTATGTAAGGCCACTAAGCACGAAAATCACTAGAGCAGTTTAGAGTAAACGCAATTCAAGTCACGGTGTCCCTAGTTATTCGCCTCTTATGAATCCCGTAGGGAGACGCGGTGGGTCAATTCTTACCCCAAACCAACACGGAGATTATCACTAGAACAGCAACCATTCATCCATTATAAAGACCCCCAAAGACAGAAAAAAACAGAGGGAAAACACACACGTATGCATGCACGCATGGGGAGAGAGAGAGAGAGAGAGAGAGAGAGAGAGAGACAGACAGACAGAGAGACAGAGAGAGAGAGAGAGAGAGAGAGGGAGAGACTGAGAAAGAGAGAGAGACAGAGACAGAGACACAGAGAGAGAGAGAGAGAGAGAGAGAGAGAGAGAGAGAGAGAGAGAGAGAGAGAGAGAGAGAGAGAGAGAGAGAGAAAGAGAGAGAGAGGGGGAGAGGGAGAGAGGCAGCAACAAATTGAATTCACATGAACATTTGTGATGAAGCAGCCATTCCATTTTTCACACGCGCATGCACAAACGCACATGCACACACACCCACCCACACACATACACACACACACAGACACACACCCACAGACACATACACACACACACACACACACAGACACACACACAGACACACACACACCCACAGATACACACACAAACGTTCATGCACACACACACCCACACACATACACACACACTCACAGACACACACCCACACACATACACACCCACAGACACACACCCACAGACACACCCACAGACACACACCCACAGACACACACACAGACACACACACACACACACACACTTGCAACCCTTTTCCCTCCCTGCTGCCTGGAACAGTCTCACCATCCAAGGGAGGGAGGGTGGTAGGTAGGGGTGGGGTGGTGTTAAGAAGGGATGGGGCGGGGGTTGGTAGGGGTGGGATGGGGGTTGGTAGGGGTGGGGTGGGGTTTGGAAGGGGTGGGGAGTGGGGGTGCATGGGGGGGTAGGAGGAAAGACAGACTGAAAACAGCACTTACCATAGTCTGCACTTTGGTCTCCATCTTCTGCACCAGCACCCTGAGTTCCTTCTCCCTCTTCAGCCTCTTGGACAGCTCCTTCTCCTTCCTCCTTCTCTCCTTCAGCAGCTCCTGCAAGGGCAGAGAGACCAGTGTGTCTCAGCAGTCCATAGGCATTGGCATGCAGACAACAGCTGTTAGGCACCTTTCATAGAGAACATGACAGCATGCACACACTTATGTGTGTATGTAAGAGAGAGAGAGAGAGAGAGAGAGAGAGAGAGAGAGAGAGAGAGAGAGAGAGAGAGAGAGAGAGAGAGAGAGAGAAATCCACTGAACATGTTTATATCAGAAAAAAGAAAAAGATAACCATGCTTCAACTACAGAATCCACTTTCATTATGGACCCACACCAGCAGAAGAATGGTATTACAAAACCTTTCATCAGTAAATGCCGTCTGTGCCTTCTGCATTTGCCTCTCCAGTTAGTTGGACATGTCTTCCAGATATGGTTCTACTTTCTCTAAATGGACAATGGCTACCCAGCTAACCATCTGGAAAGAGGCACACGAGGGCTCATCTTGTCATCATGGGACCGATGACTTTGTTAGACAGCAAGGCTACAACTACACAGGAAAACAATCAACTTCCCCAAGAACACTCATGACACTCTTTGCTTGCCTGCTTTGTTAATGGCACCTGTCTTGGCTTTCCTCCAAGGTCATCCCACTAGTCACAGTCAAGGACAGGCACCACAGAGGCAGAAAAAAAAATCTGAGTTCCAAGACATCGTGAGTTGGTCCAGTCAAAGCCATGCCATGACTCTACGAATGGCACAGAGACCACAAGTGGTGGAATTCCCTGATGTCCCATCCCTGCAGGGTGCTCTGATGATCTTCTCCCATGGAATGAGCACAGCATAGTTAAGAATCCTTAAGCACTCACTAGTCAAGAGACTACACTTCTACCTCCATGGTCAAAGTGCTAGAATCTGACAGCACTAGTTACATTAGCAAGAATCCCATAGCAGATTATAAGCAGCGGACAGTAGTAAGAGATTCCCAAAGCAGCCACCTCTTGCTGATCCTTCTGCAGGGAAGCAACCACTTTCCCACAGCGGAGCTGGTCTCGTCGAAGACGGTTGTGGACGCGGTCCACCAGGGCGGGATGTGTGTCGTAGTACTCCTCAGGGTCAAAGTTGTTCACTGGCCACATTGAAACATACACACACATTTGAAGGCTCTAGTAGCGCAGTGGTTAAGATGCTCGCTTTGCGGCTAGCTGGTGCAGTGTTCAGTTCTGCACGGATCCTAGCGTTGCATCTTGGGCAAGGTGCTTAACTCGCACAGCCTCCCCTACCCAGGAGTAAAACCGGGCACTGGGCGCTGCGCTGTGGCCACCGGGGGGTAAAGTCCCCCAAAACAAATTCTCATACGACCAAGAAATAAAATTAGTAAGAAAAATTGGTAGGAAAAAAATAATTCTGGGCATAGAAAATTACTTAGACCAAATGCAATGCAAACAGATTCTCCTTTCTTGATTTTGTGTTGCATTTGATTTATGATTCTCATTTGTTAAAAAGAACAACTCATTTCTTTGGTGGCAAGAGACAACAGCACATATAGTCATGTTACTTCATGATGGGAGGGACAAGGCAAACATTCTAAATGTATCAGTTGGTCCAAGTGCTAACACCTGCATGAAACACAAACTCATCCCTCAATGCAATGGCTTAAAACTGCATCCAAGCCACATTTCAAGGGAAGCACAAAATAAAGCTTTAATTTCATTGCACCTAAAAGCAGGACCAACCTTCCTTGGCAGAATCTACAAAGATGATGTGCTGGTTCTGGGGTGTCTCCGAAATTGACAGGCTTTTCGTAAGCTTCTCAATTTTCTGAAAATGAAAAATGAGGTATGTAAAGGTATTGCCTCTATACAGCAACTTATCCTTGATATTCTGGTTTCAAGCCACTTCCCATTTCATTCCATGATCCTAATTACAAATACAGTGACAAATACGATGACAAATGTGGTGACAAACACAGCGAACACAGTGACAAACACAGAGACAAACACAATCACAGTGACAGACACAGTGATGCAGTGACAGACACAGTGACAGACTCAGTGACAAACAAACACAGAGGCAAACACAGAGACAGACACAGAGACAAGCATATTGATTGCGCACAGGATGGTACCTGCACTGACTCCACTCCCTGGGGAGCATTCCGATCCAACCCAGTGTTGACTCAAAGCAGCATACAAATATAATCACACTACAGTGACTGCTCTCACGTCCCCAGATTTACTCCTGGGTGGGGATCGGCAAGACCACTTACAGAAAGGAAAAGTGGGGCGTAGTACGCATAGGTCTTAGTGTCAACTTATCAGCAAGTGTATAAAATACCACTAATTTTGCAGTAGTCTGTATTTACAAGTGTGCTGTTGTATTCATGAAAATATCCTCTCAAATTGTATCCAAAGCGCCCTTCCTGTAGCTCTTTTCTGTCACGCAGCAAGCCAAGGGATGCAACTCTTGGATCCAAGCATTTTAAAACACCACTACCCCTAAATGTAGGCAAAGATTATAGGTTACACAAAGATAGTTCATTAGCTCATTGTTGTGAGGATCGAGACACGTTGCGCCCCAAGCGGGAATGAATATGGGTGAATCAAGGGAAGTAATAAAACCGCTTAGAGACATGTAAAAACTGCTTGTTTGTCGACCCGTTTCTGATGCGTTTCGATCATGTTTGTGAATAAATTTACGGTGTAATGTGTAATAACATGATTTGCTGCAATAATGGGGGTGTTTTGGCTTTGTTTTTTGTAGCAGGTGTTGTGAAATCGAAATATTTGGTTCATCGAAATGGATGGTTCTGCTCATGTACGTGAGTCTATAGTCCGTTTCAACATTGCTCTGTTGAAAAAGGAACGGTTTGGTTGGGTTGATCAGTTGGGTTGGGTTGGTCAGTTGAGTTTGGGTGTCTGTTGGGTTGGTTACTTGGCTTGGTTGGTTTGGTTGGTTGGTTGGTTGGGTTGGTCAGCTGGTTGGTTTGGTCGGTGGGTAGGGTTGATCAGTTGAAGAAAGGGGTTGGTGGCTTGCTGGCATCATTGGTGGGCAGGTTTGTATTTATAAAGCAGCCCAGTGATTAGAGCATAAAGTGTAAATTTGAGACCCAGACATGGGCGATATGTTGCTATATAAAACCACACCTTCACCTTTATGCAAGTTGGTGGTGTGAAGTTTGGGAAATTTATTTGTCTGACTGGGTATGCTTGATTGGTTGATGTCTTGATGGAAAGTTTGGTTTGGTTTAGTCTGGAAATGGTTACATTGGGTTGGGTGGGGTTGGGTTGGGTGGGGTTGGGCAAGGTTGTTTTGGTTTGGGTTACACTGGTTGGTTTTGCTTTGGGTTGGGATGGGCTGGGTCAGTATTTCTAGGGGGTGGGGTCACTTTGGTTTGGTGGAAGGAGAGGCTAGTTGGCAGGCAAGCTGCTTCATGGAGAAGTGGATGGATGGTGAGTGATTGTGGAGGGAAGTGGCCTGCTTGACTTGGCTGGGTTTGAATCTCTTGCATTTGGATGGGCAGGCATGGGGATGGGTGTCGGGTGGGTATTAGTTTCGAGAGGGCAAGAGGTTAACTGTCTTGGTTTTATGTGTGTTCTCCATACCCACCTTTCGTTCCCTAACGAGGAGAAAGTTCAGGTAACGAATGTCCTGAGTGTCAATTAGCTTGCGCTGGTCTTCAGACAGCTGGCTCTTCCTTCGCTCTGCTCTCTCCTGATGCACCCCATTCTGTAAAACACAAACACCCTCTCCCTCAGCTGCCTCTCACGGTACCAGTCACTCCTAAAAATCCCAGCATGATAAAAATCCTCTTGCAATGTTTTTGGGGGGTGAGTGGGTGGGTGGGTGGATGGGTGAGGGGGGGAGAGAGAGAGAGAAAGAGAGAGGGAGAGAGAGAGAGAGAGAGAGAGAGAGAGAGAGGAGAGAGAGAGAGAGAGAGAGAGAGAGAGAGAGAGAGAGAGAGAGAGAGAGAGAGAGAGAGACAGACAGACAGACAGACAGACAGACAGACAGACAGACAGACAGACAGAGACAGAGCGAGAGAGTAAGAGAGACAGAGAGAGAGACAGAGAGAGAGAGAGAGAGACAGCGAGAGAGAGAGACAGACAGACAGAGAGAGTCAGTCAGACAGACAGACAGAGAGAGAGAGTCAGACAGACAGACACACAAACAGACACACACACACACAGACACACACAGAGACAGAGAGAGAGAGAGAGAGAGAGAGAGAGAGAGAGAGAGAGAGAGAGAGAGAGAGGGAGAGATACAGAGATAAAGATAGAGAAAGGCACAGAGAGAGATTGAGACAGAGATATACTGAGAGAGAGAGAGCAAGATAGAGAGAGAGAGAGAAGGAGGGAGGGATACAGAGATAAAGATAGAGAAAGGCACAGAGAGAGATTGAGACAGAGATATACTGAGAGAGAGAGAGTGAGAGAGTGAGAGAGTGAGAGAGAGAGAGAGAGAGAGAGAGAGAGAGAGAGAGAGAGAGAGAGAGAGAGAGAGAGAGAGAGAGAGAGTGCAGAGCCTGTACAGTGCTGGTTCTGACATCTACTGGCTCGCAGAGCTCACCGATCAGGAGTCACTTGTGCCATTTGCTAAAGAACTGAGATGGAAGATGTTGCTAATGCATCCAGCTTTGGCTACGCTATGAATTTATCTGGAAGGGCATTCCAGACAGGAGGCCCAGCAGAGGAAAACGCCCTCTGTTCATATGTCTGCACTTGGCTGTTTCCTGCTGTTTCACCAGGAAAGCTGAAGCAGACGGTAGAGCTCTTGCTCACCCTGCAGCCGACAGCCAGGAGCAGTAAGGGAATTGTGACAAGGGGTGGCGTATGGCAATATACATTCAATCAGACTTGTAAATAAATATACTCACCACTTTCTTAGTTCTCGTCATGTTAAAATAAAATTCATCTGGATTCCTTGCTGCAGCCTTCCTCTTCAGAATCTTGAGCTTACTATTGATTTTCTGGTGGGCGCTGTAAAGAAAGCATTTCTGTGGTTATTAAAAACACACACACAAACATGTTTTGCTCTTTAATCACAAGAGCCTTTTTTTCTTCCTTTCCTTTTCAAAACAAAACACTCTGCTTCAAATAAAAACCAAAACTACAGGTTTCAGCAGTACATAAAAGTTATTTTAAAAATGCTTCAATTCCATTCACTTGGCATAATGGTTAAAAGACTATAAATCAAACTAAAAAGCGCAAACACAGTTCTTTTCAAGCAGAAGTCATTACTCCAAGTTCTGGCCAAAAATGAAATATAGACCGTGTGGTTTAGGCAACATGGAAAAAAAGGGTTGGTAGGCCAACCAGAAGAAGGAGAGGCCATATAAATAACATAACTCAACATTTCTGTTTTACTAAAACATTCTCACACACTCACCCCCATGTGCTCAGGAGGCAGGAAAGATGGGATAGCATGCAATTTGTTGTTTACTGTTGATGGTTTTTTTCTTTCTTTTTTTTTCTTTCACAATTAAACACAAATTTAGGGTCAACAGAAAAAAATAGGGTCAGTCAGGTTACCATAACCACTTTCTTGCTTTTACTGGCCTTAACATTTCATAATATTTCATTAAAAGCCTGCCTCCCCATGTCATCCAGGGTTGCACCGGATAGCCCCATGTTGGGATACTTGGGATACAAAAAGATATTAACAAGCCATCTTTAGATCAAGTGATCCATAAATTGAAGTCGGACATCCCAACAAAGACTTCAGACCACGTCTGCAGATTCCTTTCAGATTTTTCTCATCCTCCCCTTTTCAGACTTATCTATTGTTTTTGTTTTTTATCCCACTGTAAAATAGTTGTTATAAGTAAATCAGCTGTCAACAACAGGAGTCCAGGACCCTGGTACAAAAACTCAGTCAGTCAGTGTTTGTTTCTTTGTTTACCTATCTATTCACATGAAAAAAACTCACTGCCTTGTCTGCATCAAAAGATTATCTCCATGGAAACCACAGTGCATGGTGATGGTACATAGAAATCACAAGCAGCAGAGGCATATGAAAAGTATCGTGGCAAGCAGCAGCGCACAAGATGGCAGTTTGATTCCCTGTACTGATGGTGTGGCTAGATGCAAAGGCTGGTGGTGCATGCACAAGTCTGCACTTACTCAGCTCTCTCTTTGTAGTCCTTCTTTTTCTGAAGGAACCCCAAGTGGTAACGTTCCTCTGGCTGGAAGAACATGAAGAAACATCACAACTAGATTCTTTCATCAAGGGACACATGGGAGAGAGAGAGAGAGAGAGAGAGAGAGAGAGAGAGAGAGAGAGAGAGAGAGAGAGAGAGAGCATGTGTGTGTGTTGTGAGTGAGTGAGTGAGTGAGTGAGTGAGTGAGTGAGTGAGTGAGTGAGTGAGTGAGTGAGTGAGTGAGTGAGTGAGTGAGTGAGTGAGTGAGTGAGTGAGTGTGTGTGTGTGTGTGTGTGAGTGAGTGAGTGAGTGAGTGAGTGAGTGAGTGAATCTGTGCATGCTTGCATATGTGCGAGCAAGCATGTGTGGGTATGTGTGCAAGTGTGCATGTGTGTATGTGAATGAGTGCACATGTGAGTTAGTATGTGTGTGTATGTGTGTGCATGCATGCATGCAAGCATGCTTGCGTTAGAGCATTAGTGAGTGAGTGAGTGAGTGAGTGAGTGATTGTGAGTGAGTGAGTGAGTGAGTGAGTGAGTGAGTGAGTGAGTGAGTGAGTGAGTGAGTGAGTGAGTGAGTGAGTGAGTGAGTGAGTGAGTGAGTGAGTGAGTGAGTGAGTGAGTGAGTGAGTGAGTGAGTGAGTGAGTGTGAGTGAGTGAGTGAGTGAGTGAGTGAGTGAGTGAGTGAGTGAGTGAGTGAGTGAGTGAGTGAGTGAGTGAGTGAGTGAGTGAGTGAGAGTGGGTGAGAGAGTGGGTGAGAGAGTGAGTGAGAGAGTGAGTGAGTGTGTACATTCATGCATGCAAGCATGCGTTAGCGTGTGTGTTAGTGAGTGCATGTGTGTGCATACATGCATGTGTGCATATATATGCATGCAAGCTAGTGTGTGTGTGTGCGCGCGCATGCATGTGTGTGTACGTGTGCATGTCTGTGTGTGTACGTGTGCATGTCTGTGTGATTTGCGTGATTTGTACACGTGTGTGTATGTGTGTAGATGTGTGTTAGTGTCTGTGCCATGCACATGTGTGTCAGTGTCTGTCTTGCACATGTGTGTGTGCATGCGCGCGCGCGTGCATGCGTGCACATGTGTCTATTAATATTTCAGGATTTTATTACACAATCTTCAGCAGAACTGCTCAGCTTGTAAAAATACTGCAAAACTTGCTTAAGGAACGTCCTAATTCTGCTCCCCAAAGCACTACCATCGCTGCATATGTAGCGTAGGTCTATATGCTCCGCGTGTATAGATCCATCAATAGTTAGTGATAGCAAGGTCCGGCAGACAGCAAGTAGTACTGAAGTAGCATGATTTATTCAAATTATTGTCAAACCTGCAGTGAAATAATACTTTAATAGATGATAGTCGAGGAAAACTGGCACAACAATATGGTCAACAAAGATGATAGAGGGCGTAGGTCAATTGTTTTTGTTCGTTTGCGCATTACGAAGGTACAAGTTCTACAAAAGTCCAAGGTGATAAGCCTTGGCTTGCGCTTTGTGGCTTCGGTTCGGTTGACATCAGAGGATAGTTTCGGACACAAAGGTGATATGATTCTTACATCAATAAATCCTCGTTCACTACGAACGATGAATAAAACGAACTATAGGAAACAAATGTTACTGTCGTATACGTTAGTGTGGGTACAAGATCGAGATATCTTCACACTGACTAGACAAGTTACTGGTCAGTAAGTACCACTGACTACTAGTCGAAGAAGGTTCGTTTAGACCATCAAATCTATTATAATAGAAAATTGAATTTCATTCCACTTACCTGGCTCCGTTCTCGGTGCACTCTTTGTGTCTTCTTTGCATTTTTCAAAGACGCCATCGTGAAGGGATTCCAATTATATTCGCTAAGTTATCTATCAATTCACCACGTGCGACGTACACAGGAAATACAAGTAAGTCCACAAGAGAGCTCTTAAAGGAAAGACAACTGCGGTTGTCTTCCGTCAGCTGAGCGCAGAGTGCCTTACTACCCTTTGCGCGCGTTTGAATCTGTGTGTGTGTGTGTGTGTGTGTGTGTGTGTGTGTGTGTGTGTGTGTGTGTGTGTGTGTGTGTGCGTGTGTGTGTGCATGTATGCGTGCGTGCGTGCACCCGAGCGCATTACTTTCCCAAGCGTTTGTTGTCGACTGAACTTCATCTTTCAAGGTTGCTGTGTGCGCGATCCCTATGTGGGTTGGGGTAAAAGAATAGACCCATCGTGCCTCCCTACACGATTCATAAGAGGCGAATAAATAAAGATATCTTGACCTGAATTGCGCTTGCTTGGAACTGTTCTAGTGATTTTCGTGGTTAATGGCCTTAAATAACATACAAAGGCTGATAGACCGTAAAACTCCATCCATCCATCCATCCATCCATCCATCCATCCATCCATCCATCCATCCATCCATCCATCCATCCATCCATCCATCCATCCATCCATCCATCCATCCATCCATCCATCCATCCATCCATCCATTCGTCCATCCATCCGTCCATCCATCCATCCATCCATCCATCCGTCCGTCCGTCCGTCCATCCATCCATCCATCCATCCATCCATCCATCCATCCATCCATCCATCCATCCATCCATCCATCCATCCATCCGTCCATCCATCCGTCCATCCATCCTTTGTGCGCGAATTTCTTACGAATTAACTGCTTGAGGAGTTGCGCGAGATTTCCCACTATTTCGGACTAGCCACCTGTATTTGCTTAAAACTTTTTTCCGGCTTTCCCCCCCTCTCCTTTGTTGGGACAGACATTGCACAGTGTTTCTTTATGTTTTTGCTATGAACGAATGAATATAAGTTTTTTGCTTAAGGGTCTCTCAGCCTTATTTGGATCTGCAAGGCATCAACGTTTGTCTACAAAAGTAACAGTATAAAATAGAAAGGATGTACATATTTGTAAAGTATGCGTTGCACTCTTCTCTTGCAATGTCTTGTTGTACGGGGGTTCTCCTAGCTTGTGCTGGGAAGTCGAAGTTCACAAACGCTGGTGGTCGTTTTTGATAAACTTATTCACACACTGGTCGATACACAGTGGTGACAGTAAACAATATCGGCGTAGCAACTTCACTCTACTCGCAGTGCCGCAGAGGACTCACTCCTTACAAAAGGAGAACTCGTTTATCCTCTAGTTAAGCTCTCACCTTAACTCTGTCATATCTGCCCTCTCGAGTGTGTGTGTGTGTGTGTCTATCTCGCTTTATCGCGCTTTATATACCTTAGCACAGGTACCGGAGCTTTCGAGAACATCCTACAATCTGCTCCGCTGCCGCGAAGCTTCACAAATGACGTCACGTGACACAGTCAAGACAAATTTAGCCCAACTCAACCACATGACCAGGTAACTGAATTAGTGGAGAGGCTGATATAACAAACCGATTGCGCCACGATCTTCTTGTACGATCTAGAACATTCACAACATATGTATACATATACATGAAGCTCTACTCATTTCCTTACATGTAAACATACAAAAGAGTATATATGGCTGACAAATGTCACAAATATTAAACAATCATTACCAAAAACTGTATTTATGGATATTAAAAAGTACACATAAAAAGTATTACAAATATCCTAAACTTGTTATAGAAACCAGTAGATTTTAAGAAACATGTTATAGAAAGATTATATAATAATATTCAAAATATCGTGACTTGTAATATTACATCTATATTCAAAAAGTCCAAGGCAGTCCAGTAAAATATGTCGGACAGTAATAGGTATTTGACATGACAAATATTGCGGCGGAAGTTCCGACCGTAAAGGATAGGAATGTCTTAATTTAGTGTGACCAACTCGGGTTTGACAAAGAAGAACTTTGTCTCCTCGGAATCCCTTCCACTGATGGGCCACACTAGCGGACTCGTCCAAGGAAAGGGGTGAGGACCCCACTCCGCTGGCGGGCCACAGCATCTGATTAGCAGCATTTTTACATAGACGTTCATACTCGAAACAGAACCAAATCGCCTTGACGACTGCTGCAATTATAAAATTCATTTTAACCCAATGCAGCTGAATGCGCATTGTTTACACCGACTTGTCAATTATTTACACTTCACTGTCATTCTGTGGGCGGAATATCCGTCCAAGATTGCTTATGTGAGCTAGCGAGCACGTAATAATTTGGTTGTCATTCTATGTGGGAGTCACTGCGAATCAAACGACCAATATTGCACCCCTTTCCTCGGACGAGTCCACTAGTGTGGCCCATCAACGGAGGGGATTCCAAATGTTGCTGTCTACTTTCCAACAAATGAGCACACGTTCATATAGTTCTTATATTTTTAGTTTCATATTGCATTCTGTAAGATACTAACGCCACTACCTCAAGAAAGCTGTAACACTTCAGATAATGTTTTCTGTGATGTTTAACAATAACGACAATGCGAGTCAAACGTGTGTGTTAATTTAGACGTCAAGATTAGTTTTTGCGTATAATGTTTGTGTGTATTCACTTAGGCTTCAGCAGAACTTGCTGTTCATTTATGCTGATATGATTGGTTAGATTAGGCTGCTAAAAGGATTTGCATTGGTTTTTCCCTTTTCCATTGATTATATAGTTTTCCTCACTTTGTGCAAAATGTGACCTGTCTTCACACACACACACACACACACACACACACACACACACACACACACACACACACACACACACACACACGCACGCACGCACACACACACACACACACACACACACACATGTATACTTAAAGGTCTCGGGTTCAGTCTCCACCTGTGGTCCAACATTTTCCTGTCTGTAGGCCTACTACGCAGGGCTTCCGTTCTGTATGTGTGATATATTTTATGTTATGCAAATGTGGAACTTGTTTATAATGAATATTAGTTATAAATGTATTGTGTTTTAGATTCGGGTGTATTGTGTTTGAAAAGGGAGGTCTGAAATTTGAAACTGTGAAACCTGCCGGTAGCGCCCTATTAGGTCAATATGACTCGGAGTCGGCGTCTGGAGAGACCAGTGGTCCCTCACTGGCGAGGCAATCTCTGCCGCATCCTGCACAGACAAGTAGTGAGAGCCGTAAGGAAGTCGCAGTACCTCCTCTGCCTCCTGGGACGCGTTTCATAGTCAAATTTTTCTCAAGAATCTCGCAGGAAACTCGAAGGCGAGACGTTGCCCACGGAGGCACTCGCTGCGAAAGGGGGTGGCCGAGGAAGCTCAGGACGTTTGTTGCAGAGGCCCGGATGAACCAAAATGGCGGAGACCGTGCTAATTGGGTTGCCGCTGATAGACTACAGTGCCTATAATGTGCTTATCAGTGTCCGAGAATAGAAAAGGGTACTGCACCAAAGATTATAGGTTACACAAAGATAGCTCATGCCGAGCTTTTGCTCTTCAAAGTTACAAGACGCTGCACCTAGCGGCGAGAGTAGGGGTGAATCAAGGAAAGTGTACTCACACCGCTTAGTGACAAGACGGCGAAGAAAGATGCCTGCTGATTGGAGGATTCTATTCAGAGAACCAATCAGAGGACTGCTTTCGTGTAGATATTGCGTAGATGTCTACGCTTTAGACAACTCAATGGCGGCAGCTCTCTCCAGTTCGCGCAGAAAAAGCTATATTTTGAGATACTAGAAACCCATCCGAAGAAAATGTAAGCCATGAACAGCATTAATTTATCAAAGCTATATGTTGAATGCATCAAAAGGTATTGAAAGGTCCTACTTTTTAACAATCGAAATGCAGGTCACAGGGCAACGCTTGATCGTAAATCTAATTCTTTGCGGAAGCGGCAACTGAATTCACTTAATCGAATGATTTTCTGGCCGCAAATCACCTTCTTGACAGGTATGTGTTGCTTTGCATTTCCTAAAGATATTCCACAGGGGTGTATACGTTGATAAACAAGCTTGCATTCTTAGATAATAATGAAAAATAGATCGTTCCCATTCAAACCCATACCAGGTAGATCTAGGTCGAGTTGGATTTCACAACGCCTGCTACAAAAAAAAGCCAAAACACCCCCATTATTTTCAGCAAATCATTTTATTACACATTACACAGTAAATTTATTCACAAACATGATCGGAACGCATCAGAAACCGTCGATAAACAGGAAGTTTTACATGTCGCTAAGAGGTGTGATTACCTTTCCTTGATTCACCAATAGCTCTAGCCGCTTGGGGCACAACGTGTCTCGATCCTCACGACACTGAGCTTATGAACTATCTTTGTGTAACCTATAATCTTTGACTGCACGGAGGTATTTGCTATTCGAGTGCTCATTTGCATATTGTGAGGAGTACATATATTTGTATAGGTTACTTCTAGACAAACTTTGTCGAAATGTTTTATCGTTTGCATACACGAATCATCGTACATGTCCACTCTCTGAACTATGTCCCTTGAATTGATCGAAGTGTATCGAGGCACATCATTTGCGACGAAATTGTCTACAATTGAACCCAGGTTGCTCTATTTTCGTTGAAAAAGTTCCCGTGCCATTCGCGATGTCATCATGGTGTGTTCTGTCAAGTGAAAAACTGTTGTGATGTCTGTATCGTCAGTTACTTCGTCTATCGGCAACTTCTTCACCGACTCTGGCGCCAGGACGCAGCAATGTTCTCTCGGACTTCCGCCTTGCCAATTGATGATTGGCCGTTTCTTAGACGTCTTGTTCGCTCTCGGCTTGCCCTCGAGGAGGGTACCTAGCGTAGGCAACGCGCCCCAGTTACTCCTCCCCTCGCCGCGCCTAGTTTCGTGGTGATCTGTGATCCAGGGCGAAGACCGCCCGAAACACTGAGCAGACACACAGAGACAGACAGACACACAGAGACAGACAGACACACAGAGACAGACAGACACACAGAGACAGACAGACACACGGACGGGCAGACAGTCACACGGACGGACATACAGGCAAGCAGGCAGACAGACTGGCAGGCACACACACACACACACACGCGCGCGCGCGCGCATAGGCTCATAGGCTGACAAATAAACAGATACAAAGACACGCACGCACACACGCAGACACAAACATCAAAGAGATACACACAGAGACATATGAATGAATAAATGATGGCCTATCAGCCTTATTGTGCTACCTAAGGCCAATGACTATACACTCAGTAGGGTTGATGAAGGTAAGAGCAAGTCATGTTACGATCTCTCTGGTTATTCGCCTTTTACAAATCGCGTAGAGAGACACGGTGGGTCAATTCTAATCACCAACCCACAGGGGGCCACACAGACACACACTCAAGCACTCCACACATACACAAACTGTGCTGCTCACCTGTGAATCTCCTGAGGTCCTCCTCAGTGAAGGAGCGGTGGTTGATGCAGGGAGCCCCCTCCTTGGTCCTGCTCCTGCAGTAGGCCATCACCCTCTCCCCCTCCTCGCCCTCGGGAGAGTGTCCCGTGGGGGCAGTCCGCAGGCCAAGCTTGCGGGTCACATGCTTCCAGATATGCTCCAATGCTCCATCCACTGCAACACAGGCAAGAAGGGATGTGTGAAAGCTCCACTGAGTGCTATGCTACAGGGCAAGTGTAAATGCCCCACTGAGAGTAATGGAGCAGTGTGAGTGAGAATGCTCCACTGAGAATTATGGAGCAGTGTGAGTGAAAATGTTCCAGTGACAATTATGAAACAGTGTGTGTGAATGCTCCACTGAGAATTATGGAGCAGGGTGGGTGTGAATGCTCCACTGAAGATTATGAAGCAGTGTGAGTGTGAATGCTCCACTGATAATTATGGAGCAGTGTGTGTGAATGCTCCACTGAGAGTTATAGAGCATTGTGAGTGAAACTGTTCCACCGAGAGTTATGGAGCAGTGTGAGTGAGAATGCTCCACTGAGAGTTATGGAGCAGTGTGAGTACGAATACCCCACTGAAAGTAATGGAGCAGTGTGAGTATTAATGCTCCACTGAGAGTTATGAAGCAATGTTAGTGAGAATGCTCCACCGAGAGTTATGGAGGGGTGTGAGTGTAAATGTTCCACTGAGAATCATGGAACAGTGTGAGTAAGAATGCTCCACTGAGTATTATGGGGCCGTATGAGTGCGAATGCTCCGCTGAGAATTATGGAGCAGTGCGAGTGTGAATGTCCCACTGAGAATTATGGAGCAGTGTGAGTGTGAATGCCCCACTGAGAATTATGGAGCAGTGCATAATTGTGTAACGGTGCATGAGAAAACAAGGCTTATGTACAAAACATGACGAAATGAGGTCTTTCAACCTCAATATTATTTATTTATTCATGCATATTCCAGATAAAAAGCATGTTCATAGAGGAAACCTTAACATGTTTACAGTTACGCAAATATCAGGGGAATGTATGGTGACTTAGTGCGCTGATAACTCGGCGTTTTCTGGAAAACTGTTGTTCGTAATTCAGCCTTGTTTCTCTTGCTCGGCCACGTGGCTGTTTCCTTCATTGACACTCCACTTCAGGGTAGACCACGTGATACGCCTGAATGCTCCACCCAGTAACGAACCCTAAGTAACGCGAAACAACTACAAGGAGGTCGGATCACGGGAAAACAATTTTCTTCCGTCTTGCACGACAGTCAAGACGATGACAAATGTAACACTGTTTTCTTAAGGGGAAACCTAGAGACAAATGAAGTCAATATCTGATGTGAACAGCAAAGACAGAAAAACAAATGAGATAAACATGAGGAAAAGGTGAATGAGCGAGCAAGCAGAGAGAGAAAGAGAGAGAGAGAGAGAGAGAGAGAGAGAGAGAGAGAGAGAGAGAGAGAGAGAGAGAGAGAGAGAGACATTAGCAAGCAAACACGTGCGCACACACACACACACACACACTCACGATCGTACACATACATATACACATACATACATACGCATACACACCACCGTGCACGCAAACACAAACACGCAAACACACACACACACACGCACGCACGCACACACCCACGCACCTACGCACACACACACGCATACACACACGCACGCACGCACACAGGCACGCACACACACACGCACGCACACAGGCACATATATACACACGCACACAAACACGCACACGTACACAAACACATTCACATACACACACATACACATATACACATACACACACACACACACACACACACACACGCACACACACACACACACACACACACACACATTCACACACGCACATACACACACATACACACATACACACACACATACACACACACACACACACACACAGAAGCTTACATGAAAGGTGCCGTGTGGGTGGACACACGCCATGTTGACGGTGGAGGAGGGGGTGGGGATGGAGACGAGGTAAGAAAGGCAGATGTTCTGAAGAATTGCTGTACTGCATCGTTTGTCATTGGCAGGATCACCCCTCGGAAGCAGACATTTCAGTTCGAAAAACTCTTCATGTCGTGTTTTTCTGCGTGTTCATCTACAGCGACTGGCGTTCCCCACGAAAGTAGGTTTTTTTTTAAAAATAGATTATCATTTATTGATTGTTCTTCATAGATTATCACCCAGTTGGACAACTCAAGAAAAACAGTTTTGATGCTGCACATTGCGTGGAATCTTGTCAACTGATTTCAACGCGACGAAAGCTACAATTCGAAATGCCAAACATCCAAACTCCGAAGCTCTTTCACACTGCAAACCTTCGGGACGATTGTTCACAATCCGCACAGAAAAGTTTGGCTCCCAGAGCACTCAGACTTCTCCACTGCGGGTACCGAAGGTCTGTGGAGAGGGAAACACAATCTCCAATTACTGGCACCCGCTGGTGAACGATGTCACATGTCTAGAGGGCTGGTGCGCTAGCCACAACACTACCTCCACATGTGGCTCTGACTTCTTTTTTTCTTTCTCTCTCCCCCCATACAGTTAAACGCTTCTGCAAATTGAAGGCCAGCCTGTTTACGACACCCCCACCCCCACCCCACCCTTGTGTAAAAGCAAGGGGTTTCTCCCCAGACATTTTCCAAGTCCGACGAACTCTACAAAGACCTCGTTGTCTTTGAAAGGTCTTGCTTGCTTTTTTTAATATACGGGAAGCTTTCCAAGAGATGCTTTCAGTCTGAAAGCTTGTATTGAGAATTGCATGGTTTACGAAAATAATTTTCACTTTAGCTAGCACAATCCTTTTGGTATAAGTGCAAATCTGAGTCAACTGCTGCTGTCTAGTGCTATCGATAAGTCATTCTGCAAATGTGTTGTCTCACGACAACGCAAGTCTTACTGAAAGGAACATATGCAACTAAGTTAATCCAGCTTATCCTTGTCACGAATAAGTACTTCTACCGATGCTGTTCAATGTGGAATGACTCGACGACGTCTTGCAATACTTTGGTTGCCTATGCCCAATTTTTAGACGCTCTCACCAAAACCTATTCGCTTCACAATCCGACGATGTTCAACGAGTTGACTAACCACAACTCTCGCAGACGTCTTGTTGCTTCCAAGTCTTGATCAGTTTCTTGTTGCATGTCTGTCCAGTCAAGCACAAGACGAACACCACTGGAGAAATAGATAACACAAGGCGGAAGCCATCGACAAGCGAAATGAAACAAAAAATTATCGTTGAAATCGGAGACAACATGGCTTTCAAACGTTCTAAAGTTTGTCAAAGAGTGACTGCAGCACCTGTTTTCAAAAATAATTCCTATCTGCGCACTAGAATTCTCCAACTACAGGGGGTTCACTAGCACTCGGAAACGTGCTGAGGAAACTTAATCCCAAAGTCGTTAAGACGGAAAGTGAAGCTCTGGTGCCTCTTGTTGACGGCTGTCTGAGGAGTTTGCATCTTCGAAATTGCATCCGGGTGAAGCTTCATTGCTCCAAGAGTCTGCACGACACTCAATGATTGAACTGTTATGTTGCCGACCAAATTCTGACCAAATTTTCGCAGATGTCAGTATAGAAAACTATGCACATCTTCTGTCATCGTTTTCCCTCAATAATCCCTTGTGACGACGAACATCCTCTTGGTCAATCAGAATCCTTCTTTCAAAGTCAACAGAACGTCCAGGCCATCATCGCATGAATGACGCAAATATATTTCCTGGTGGGGAACGCACAGGACCCCAAGAATCTGTGAGAGCCCGAAGCTGCCTCTGCTGCCGATGCCGCCACTGCCAGGACTGAGGGTCTGGAGGGAGGCTGGCAACACTGGAGCCCAAGAGTTCACTCAGCGGCGCTTTGTTTTCAACAGACCAGTGACGTGATTCTAACATACGTGGCTCTCTCTCTCTCTCTCTCTCTCCACAGAGCGCTGGATTGAAGAAAGGAGGGAAATGGGGAAACGGGTGAAGGAGTGGGGTCAGACGTATGGTGGTGGTGGTGGGGTGGGGGTGGGGGTGGGGGGGGGGTGGGGGGTTGAGGAGGAAAAGGGAAAGGGGCAAATTTAGAGTTCAAGGGGGTGGAGGTGGGGTTGGAGGAAAAGGAATGGGGATTACAGGGGTAAGGAACGAAGGGAAGGAGGTGCCAGAGATGAAAATGGGATGAAATGAGGCATTCCGTGATTTGGGTGGAGCCTAGACTGCCTGAAGCGGTTTAACGGAAAATTTCCTGCAGTCTTGAGGTTTCATCATGTGCAGTGACTGCTCCATGAGTCAGGGAATAGATAAGGAGTGACGCTTGAAATGACTTCATTTAACGGCATCAAAGCTTAATGAACGCATTTGGAAAATGGTAGATAGACGCATTCTGAGCCAGTC
>JAWQFJ010016827.1:27500-75000 GCA_034096865.1 Theodoxus fluviatilis | reverse complement strand
GGTTCTCCTAGCTTGTGCCGGGAAGTCGAAATTCACAAACGCTGGTGGTCGTTTTCGATAAAACTTTATTCACGCACTGGTCGATACACAGCGGTGACAATCAGTAAACAGTATCGTCGTAACAACTTCACTCTACGCGCAATGCCGCAGAGGACTCGATCGCACTCGCTTATTTTCTAGTTCAGCTCTCACCTTAACTCCGTTGTGTGCTCTCTCTCTCTCTCTCTCTCTCTCTCTCTCTCTCTCTCTCTCTCTCTCTCTCTCTCTCTCTCTCTCTCTCTCTCTCGCGTTTGTCGCGCTTATATACCCTTTATGTTCCAGACACTTCCAGAACAGCGTTAGATCTACTCCACTGCCACGAAGCTTCACGAATAATGTCACATGACACAGCCAAGACAAATTTAGCCCTTCTCCGCCGCGTCGCCAGGCAACAGCAAGGGCGGAGAGGCTGGTGTAAGCCCGATCGAGCAACAACACTCTCGTACGCTTTAGAACCTTCACAACAAAAACGAGAGGTGGAAGAAATAAAAGAACTGACAGAAAATTATTACAGAGCAACAAAAAGCTTGGGAAGAGTCTCCAAGTTGATGCCTATCAAAGGTAGAAAGTCGTCGAAAGTGTGGTTGTGATGTTGCATTTGAGGTGGCGTCTATTACATAATTATTATGTTTAAGGACATTTTGTCTTTCTGCATCACATCTGCAACCGTGACACGAATCACATGTTTACGCTCTGAAGTTATTTCCTTTCATAATAAAAAAATGAAGTGTTTCCTTAATCTAGTTGTCTTCTGCCTCACATTTCCTCATTTCTAGAGCGTCACGTGGTTTACTGTAGGCTACAATTTCAGAATTGTTTGTAATTTTTTGTTTTTGAAGATGATGTCTATTCTAGATTGAGCTCTGCAGTATCGTTTGTCCACATGCATCACATCTATTATTAGCGATGGCAATCAAACACGTTCTCAAACAAGTTTCTTTCATCGTCAAAAATGAAGTGTTTCTATAATCTTATTTCCCTCTGTATCGCTTGTTCCCAAATCTGAAATGTCACGTGGTTTACAATTATAGCTACGACGGAATGCTCCCAAGCAATACAACCGTTGACGCATGCGCTCTTACCCGCAGACTCCTCAGGACAAAAATAGCTCCTCGGTCCTTTCTTGACTCTTTCTGTGCAAACCACAGCGGTCGGGTCTGTCCTTTCTGGAGGAAATACGTCAGTGGATCAATTAGCGGGAGTCGACTCCATGCAGACGGTGCCAATAATGGTCCCTCGATCAGCCCATTTATCATCATTGATCTCTATATTGGGGGCTGTTGTGTGGGAGTCGAATTGGCACTATCACCGCCGGCCTCCATTTTAATAAAGCGCTGACATCAATATTCCACAGCGGGCTGTGGTGGACAGGCTCCAGTGACAGCCTCGAAAACGAACGGAACGGGTGACGTCATCGAACGTGCGTCCGACGTCTTCGCAAAGGTTGCCTGTCGCAGCAGAAGAAGGCTTTAGGAAGGTGAAAGGTCAGGGACGAAAGGAGGACTGGTCTGCACGTCTGCATGGCCACCTGTCTCCCTGCAGCATGCACCCTGGCTTTGCAGCTGTTCCCTTTGCCTTTGCAGGTGACTGTGGTCATCTACTCAGTTTTTGCTGGAGTGTCATTTTCCTTTGCCTGCGAGTGTATTCAGGCAGTCAAGTTTTACCCTGTTTCATTTTCCTCTTGCCTTCGAGTGTATTCAGGCAGTCAACTGTTTCCGCTGTTTCATTTTTCTCTTGCCTACGAAAGTATTCAGGGAGTAAACGTTTACCACTGTTTAAACTTCCCTTGCCTACAAGTGTATACAGGAAGTGAAGTGTTGCCATTGTTTAGTTTTATCTTGCCTACGAATGTGTTCACGCAGTTAAGTTTTACGACTGCTTAATTGTCCTTGCCTACAAGTGTATTCAGGCATTAAAGTTTAACCACTGTTTAATTTTCCCTTGCCTACGAGTGTATTCATGCACTAAAGTTGTACCACTGTTTCATTTTCCCTTGCCTACGAGTGTATTCATGCACTAAAGTTGTACCACTGTTTCATTTTCCCTTGCCTACGAGTGTATTCATGCACTAAAGTTGTACCACTGTTTCATTTTCCCTTATCAACGAGTGTATTCATGCACTAAAGTTGTACCACTGTTTCATTTTCCCTTGCCTACGAGTGTATTCATGCACTAAAGTTGTACCACTGTTTCATTTTCCCTTGCCTACGAGTGTATTCATACACTAAAGTTGTACCACTGTTTCATTTTCCCTTGCCTACGAGTGTATTCATGCACTAAAGTTGTACCGCTGTTTCATTTTCCCTTGCCTACGAGTGTATTCATGCACTAAAGTTGTACCACTGTTTCATTTTCCCTTGCCTACGAGTGTATTCATACACTAAAGTTGTACCACTGTTTCATTTTCCCTTATCAACGAGTGTGTTCATTCACTAAAGTTGTACCACTGTTTCATTTTCCCTTATCAACGAGTGTGTTCATTCACTAAAGTTGTACCACTGTTTCATTTTCCCTTATCAACGAGTGTGTTCATTCACTAAAGTTGTACCACTGTTTCATTTTCCCTTATCAACGAGTGTATTCATGCACTAAAGTTGTACCACTGTTTCATTTTCCCTTGCCTACGAGTGTGTTCATGCACCAAAGTTGTACCACTGCTTTATTTTGTTTTGGAAACGACTGAGACCGTGCACCACACCACACAGCAAGTGGCAGCAAGGTTTCCATGGAACATGTCAGTCGAGCTTTGCGCATGCACCGATTTATATTTGTCGACTTCATAAAAATATGGTCGAAGAGCAAGATGGCCGACTGATCCTTTACTGGTAGGTGCACTGATAAACCACTCCGCCTTCTTTCTGTTCAAGTGTAAACCTTTGGCAAAAAAAGTAAATGTAATTGATTTGAATCGAATTGTACTTATGAGTGAGGATGTCAATGGGGGCCAACTCAGCACTTGTTCTCTAACGGTCCCGTTGAGACAGCTGAGCCCCACATAAGACAGATGAAGGTAAATGTATTGGTTCTATGTAGCGAATTGTTACCCTTGTCAGGGTCCCACAACCCTTTACATTTTACTCCCTGAATGATTATTCCTCGACTGCAACCTAATGACAAGCACCGTGACAGACAGACAGGACGACACAGTCAGGTATCAGCACCATCTCCACTCCCACAGGAGTGTTCCAGCTCTATGCTGGCTCAGGGTTCGCATGCACTGGTAGATCGCACAACTGTTAAAACTAGACACTATAAGTCAGGGAATCTGCCGTAACAGTCTGGGCTAAACAGGCTGGCTGGCTGGCTGGCTGGCTGGCTGGCTGGCTGGCTGGCTGGCTGGCTGGATAGATGGATGGATGGATGGATGGATGGATGGATGGATGACTGGATGTATGGATGGATGGATAGTTTGAAGACCTATCAGCCTTAGTAAGGTATTTAAGGTCATTGATCGCAAAAAATCATCAGAGCTGGTTTGAATAAAAGTAGTTGATAATTCCATACCTGCTGCTATCCTGTGTCGTTATTCTGTGCGGGAATGAGCATACATGGCGAACATGTATTATGCATCTACCTCTCTGTGTGAGAGTGGGTTCAACGTCTACGACATGCTATTGCAAAAGAAGTAATAGCAGTTGCAGGAGCTTCCCTCCCATCTTGTCTACAGTATCAGTATCACCAGTTCCTGGCAGCCCACTCTTAGTGCTCTCTAATCGTGTCTGGCATGTGCATGGTCAGCCCCTCAGCCACGGCTCGCTTGTTGAAACCGTGTCGTGTGACAGATGGAGATAAGCGAGCATACAATGCAGTTTGAAGATGTGCGAGGCGCAGTGCCGTGGTTCTATCCCTGGCACGGGGAAAATCTTGGATATTAAATATCTGAATGATCGTAGGTCAAGTCACGATTTCCCTGTTATTCGTCTCTTACAAATCGCGGAGGGAGACGCGATGGGTCTATTCGTATCCCCAGCCTACATGATGGCGATAAACAGTCTTTCTGCATTATTGGGGGGAAAACCCACAGAGGCCTAAAAGTCTTTCTGCGTTTGCGACCGCTGCATGCGGACAGGGATATATTTCGTGAGCCCAAATTAGGCACATGCAGATTTGAAGAGAGCACAACAAAAAGTCCAGCCTCCCGTGTTTACTCACTGCGTCATCGATTGTACAGCAGCCACCGTTCGTTTTTGAACGTGATGGTGAAAACAGCAATCATAAACAATTACAATCCCTCAGTTGACTTTTTCTTTCTGTAGAGGCACTTTGCAAATAAATGGACGGAAATTTTCAAAGTAAAACCTTACCAGGCAACGTAGAGACATTTGGTAACGGTTAACGAGCAGTGGCACTGCTAGTGCTAAGCAAGTTCCAAGAACCCACTTCTTTTTCATCTGCAACGCATAGGAAACTCGCAGTGGCAGTGCGTCGTTTTTTTGGTTTTGCGCCTTCTTGCCTCAGTCACGAGTTTTAATCGTGAGCTGCTTCAGATGCTATGATAATTTAATGGATCTTCAATATAATCAATCTATTACATAATGAACACATTTATGGGTGTATTTTATTCGTTTAGAGTGTTATATTAAGTAACCATTGAAAAAGTTTGTTACAGAAAGTTGGAGATTGATCAACCTTAATTAGAGGCCGCGAGAAATTTTCCTTCTGGTCCCATTTGATAACATTTCGTGCTTGTATTCGAGTGTCGTTAATTTGGTCATTGAACACAGTTACTGCATGCACTGAGCGATTTTCATTACATTATAATGGTCATCTTTGTTACAACGAAAATCATGGTTTCGTCGACTTTACTGCGCGTTAGAGCATCACGAGCACTGTCTCCAAAACGACCACACTGGTCACTGCCACTACATTTCTCTCGCGGTATCCTTTTCTCCACTTGGCCAAGAGGAAGGATTCTTCCAGGAGAGCAGAAAAAAGAAGGGAAGGGAGTCGAGAGTCGGGAGTGGGGAAGGGGATATAATGTAAGTGCAAACAATGCTATTGTAACTCTTTCAACAGCAATCCGATCGTAGCAAGCAAGCAAGCAAAAAGAAGAAGAAAGACGAAGAAACAAATAAAGAGAGAGAGAGAGAGAAAGAAAGAAAGTAGAAGAAGAAGAAGAACAACAACAACAACAATGGCAGCAACAAGAATAACAACAAAAAAGTAGCACGTATTTGACACTTACTGCGATATAGAGTATCTGACGACGGCGGAGATGAAATTAGCAGCATTACAACACAGAGCACAATAAAGTTCAAATTTATCTGCATTTTCATCACAGACCCACGTGTAGGTCTACAGGTTGCTCAGGAGAAGTGTGCTTTCCCAAGCACTGAGCTTTCCTGGCTGCCACAGACTTCCCGTCCGCCAGGGTGAGATAGCGATAATACCGCGCCAAGTCTTGACTTCAGTGCCTCCTGTTTCATGTCCTCACTGACCTCTCGCACAGTGATGCAATGAAGCTCTGCTTCCCCTTTCCTCCCTATCACGCAGTTGCTTAGCTATGTAGGCAAGGTACCGTCATTGAATTCTAATCAACCGTTCCTGAGGTAGAGTGTTCGATGCTGCATGAACATCGTACTTAGATTCTTGGAAAGATGAGCATAGCAAATACCAAAGTGTTTGTTTTACATGTTTTTCACCTGTCTCTCTTGACCTCTGGTTTTAGGCCTGTTGGTCACTTTTAGCCCTTGTCCTGAACGAATCGTGGTTCTTTTTTGGTGCCCAATGGCAGACGTGCAGGCAGACAGATACGTAGAGAGCATCGACGCCGTCACTGTCCCTTAAAAAGCATTCCTGTCCGTTAGTTTTGATGTGATCTCTTTCATCCGACTACTATTGCAATAAGCGTGGGTGTTATGAAAACACACTCATATCCACACTGACGCGCTGCACCGTCAGCCACCACTCCTGCGACGGAAAGATGCTCATCTAGAACAGCAATTATCTTCTTATTAGTTCGAATTTGAACACTGTGCGACAAATGAACACATTCAGATAGGCAGTCTGAATAGACTAATATATTGTTCTCTGATATTGGACCTACTCCTCGCGAAGTGCTTGCATCGACCTACTGACAATACCCCACTTCCAGCCGACTGCCCCCGCCCACACTCCCCCACCCCCTCCCCCTTGTCCCGTCCCCCCTTCCTTTCCTCCTTATTCCTTTTCGATTCCAAGCCCAGTTCATACGTGCAGTCGCTGTTGAATGCAGCGTCCCCCATGAGTCCCAGCAGGAACGATAAGGGAGACTACTCCTTTCTCCTTCAAGATAACTCCGTCATTAGTCACGTGCGGCGACACGAAAGACCCCGTGCAGGTTTCCCGGGGGGCGACGCACAGGTGGGCAAACCCGGCAAAACTTGCCGAGGGTGACCGAGTGGGAGCAGAGACGGAGGTGGGGCAGAAGGGGTAGTTGGGGGAACATGAGGTGGGGTAGGATCCGAGGTGTGCACTTTGACCTAAGGTCACTAGACGAGTATAAAAGGGATGAGTGGTGACGTTACTGTCATTTGAAAGGCTGAGTGTGCACGCGTTGTGTCCGTAAGGACCAGCTGTTGAGAACTACACCTCCGACTACTTTCGTCCTCGCAGCTAACTAGGACGAAAGCATTAGTGTGGACTTGAAACCCCACTTGCCAATCCAAGAGCAACTTTCGCATGGCTGGACCAAGCGATTAGAGCTGCTTCCGTTGGGGTAGTTCTGGATTTTCACGATCACGAAAAGATTCAAATCTCGACAAGCATTAGATACTTTTACAAAGAACTGATCAGAAAAACAGAAAAACTATATACGTCGACTAACTCTTGTGATTCAAAATAATCTTATGCTGTTTTTTGAAAGTTGGAGAATAGAAGCAACGTGAAAGATAAGTCCAGCAAGTGGCCAACAGGGGGTAAACATACTAAGTCGGTGTACTCTAGATCACTTCCCGAGCCAAAAAAAAAAAATCTTCAGCATTGGAAAGGTCTGGCGTCAGAGAGGTGGTGCCGTCAAAGAAGAGGTTGCAAACTGACATTACACCGTATCGAGGAAAGAGTGAAGAAAAGCATTCACACCTGGGTGTTAGTTCCCCTTGACGTGCAGTCTGCAAAGAAAGTATCAGCGAGTGTTTTGCTTTCAAGGACCTTCCAGCGACACTTCTCAAGCACTGTGATAAAGGTAAGTTTCCCTGCCAACAGCAAGAATTAACTGCAAAGCAGACTTGATATTTTGCAGTTTCATACTACGTTCTTGACATCAGGTATTACTTAACCGCTTCTTTTTAAAACACCGTATCCATCTAGAGATGAGAGTGGCCTGAGAGTTCTAATATATTTTCTGAAGATAGTGCATCTGAGGTTTTTAATGACTTATGGCTGCAACTTCCAGATCAGTTTCTTTCCGCTTCTACATCCACACCTGTTCTGGAGATACGTGCACTTGGCATTTCCACTCCTTACTCAACATGCCTGTCTGCCCCAATTTGTGGCAGAATGTTTTCGATACTCACGCATCCCTTTGAGTGTGAGAGCATGAGTCGTGAGTCGTGTGAGCCTTGGAGAGTTGACGGGAAAGACTGCACTCTGAGTAACGTTGACCAGGCATTAGTTATCTCCGCCAACAAGGTTATGTTTTTCAGTCAGTTAGTTATTCGACAAAATAACTCCAAATGCTCAAAACGGATTCTTATAAAATTTTGTTGCAAGGTAAGGGTTTTACCGAAGGAACAATTTATTAAATCTTGGAGTTGGAATCACAACCATAAGGAAAAAGAGTATTGCCTAGTACGAAGGCCGGTTTGTGCTGCAAGAGAGCGTATGCGTTCCACGTTCAGAGACTGCAAGCTGTCTAATATGAGGGAGAAGTCCCATCTGCTCTTGGCGCCTCCTGGTGGCAATTATATAGTGCTGCTTGGGGCCGCCCGTGCTCGAGTTACTGGAGCAGACCCCGACAGCTCCACGACCATGGGTTCTAACCTCATCATGTCTGCCAGCTAAAGTTAATTAAAAGATTCTGAATCGAAAGTAGTGTCCTTTTTTCGTTACGAAGCCGTCACTGAAACAGACAATTCTCGCTGGGGATAAAATTTGCGATGGGAGGATCAACGCTCAGAGGTGTCACAATTTTAGTTCTCTCCGTACCCCTTTTTTCAATGTCAGAATCTCCATCAGAAATCGGCGCATCATAATATTGCAATCGTCGTTGTTTGTTGTTTGGGAGCGAAGGCGACGAAGGCTTCTGCAGTTGTTGGCATGGGTGCTAACGTGGTTGATGAGGTCAATCGCTCAGAGTTTGTGTGTGTGTGTGTGTGTGTGTGTGTGTGTGTGTGTGTGTGTGTGTGTGTGTGTGTGTGTGTGTGTGTGTGTGTGTGTGTTCTAGCTGATGAGCGGAGCCTGTGGCAGGAACCACCGTATGGAGCATTCAGCCCGGTGGGTTTATAAGCATGCAACCCCAATAGCGTTCCCGAGTACATTAAGTGATGCTTACAACCATGAGTTGGAGGCATCACCTTTATAAATCTGCAACCGAATAAACAAAGTCCATTATTATAAAACAAGCATTGAGTGATGTGTGCTCTTCAGGAATAATTCCATCCCAAGTTTGAGAAAACAATATACATGTAGTCGAGAAGTAGCGAGAGTCCCTTCGCTGTCTTTGTATTGCTGCTGCATATGTTGTTTTGGTAGGCAAGAAATAGAAACTGCCGTAGATTATTAAACACTCTCGTTAAAGTCTGAGCAGAGAGTAAAAAAGCATATGCATGAGATAATTAGTCACATTATAAGCCTAAGTATGTAAGTGATTTGATTCAGTTGCGATCAGGAGAACTACCCATACTCATTAATAATCACCATAAGAAAACGTCCAGCAGAAATATGTGCATGGTTTTGATGCTGACGAACAGGTTTCATGTCAAAGCTCGAATCTGTCTTTCGAGGCATTACAAGGAAATCCATCTGCATGCAAACAAAAGCAATATATCCTGTAACTATTTTCTGTCACAGGGTTCGAACAATTATTCAGCACTGCAATCGTGACAAGAAACACCAAACACATACACTCACGTAAGCGCGCACTCGCACGCACGCACTCAGTGACGATATTTTTATTTATTTAAAAAGGCACCTCTGCCATTTCCTCGCGGCTGGTAAAATGAAACTTTCACAGCATATAAATTGCATTGCAAGCATTACAAAAACATCACGCTCGCACACTCACTTAATCAAGCGCGTGCACGCTCGCACTCGGAGTAACTCTTTTGCAAGAGTCCTCTGTCATGTCTCATCGGAGGGAAAAGGCGCTTACACAACAAATACATCCCACTGCAAGCATAACAAGAAACGATCACGAGTACACTTACGTACGCGCGTACACGCACACTTGTGCTCTGAGCGACTCTGTCGAAAGAGATGTATCTATCATTTCTGTCGCAATAGACGGAGGGACGAATCTTACAGAACAGCAAGCGGGTTCTCCACATGCACAGTGGACAGCCAACAATGACTCGGCACTCGGGCCAATGTCTGGAGCGATGACCTCCAGGGGTCAGAGGTTGAAAGGCCTCAGACGAGTTCCTTTGATACCTACATCTGCTTCTCTCAGCGTGGCGTTGGGGAGTCTGGAGCGGCACTCAAACTTGAAACTTGGCTCGGGCTGCCTACTTCCTCCAATCACTCACAACAGCCACAGCCAGCCACTAGACGCTGCCGGTTTCAGATCCGCCAGGGCGATAACAAGTGTTGACCCAGTGACCGCTATCTACAATAATTACCAAACAAACGGAAAAGCGATACCGTCATTTGAGGGTGCTTGATCCCTCTCGAAATCCGAGCGTACCTGAATGGGCTTGTGCAAACCTCCTCCGGTAATAGTTTAGCGTCGCTAAAGCGCAGTGCTCCTCTGTGCAGAGGTGAGCGCAAGGGTATCTAAAACTGTCATGACCCTGGGTAAGTTTGCTCTTCTGCACACACTTCCAGTGAGGTAACAGCTTCTAACTATCGCCCTTGAAACGTTATCTTTGATTAGGAAGTAGTTGTGTTTCAGTCTTACACCGAGGTCAAAGTCTTCGTCTTTCAGTGAAGGAGAAGAGGGACTACTGCCGCTGAAGAAGTCAGAAGAGTGGCAGACTGCCGTATTTTCCTCGCTGGGAACAGTTACATCATCGCAACTGGTTCTCGCGAATAGCTGAGGACAATATCGGTTGACAGCAAAGACTTTCTGTACTAGACTGCAGGCAGGCAGACAAGACAGATTGCAATTCGCGACGTCCGTTTCACTGTTGGCTTCTTAGCGAAAAAGGACGATACGTTTAATGAGGGCTCTAGTCCAGCGGTTAAGACGATCGCCAACATGCCTCTCCGCGAGTGGCAGATGCGGTGTTCGAAACTGCACAGTTCCTAGAAATGCATCCTTGGGCAATAAGCTGTACTCGCATTGCCTCTCCCAGCGAGGTGTAAAACTGGTTACTGGGCAGTGCACAACTGTGACTGAGGGTGAAATTCCTCAATTTGAATTTCCAAAAAATTGGACTCAATTAAGATTTTATTACAAACAATTGTTAGAGTTATAATCTTTTAATTTCATTTGGCAGCAGTGAAGAGGCAACAGAAGAATGAGTGAATTACTGAAAAAGACAAGACAAGGAGATGGAAGACGCTTTAAAAAAGAGAGAAAAGGAAAAGATGAAGAGATTTGGAACTACAACAGAAAATGAGGAAAATATCAGCTTAGTGCGGGGATAGAGCAACAGTGGATATATATATGGATGGAGGGATTGATGGATATATATATATATATATTTATATATATCCATCAATCCCTCCATCCATCCATCCATCCATCCATCTACCTGAGTTTCTGTTAGTCAGTCCGTCTGCCTGCCTGCCTGCCTGCCTGCCTGCGTGGCTGCGTGCCTGCCTGCCTGTGTGCCTGCGTGCCTGCCTGCCTGTGTGCCTGCGTGCCTGCGTGCCTGCGTGCCTGCGTGCCTGCCTGTGTGCCTGCGTGCCTGCGTGCCTGCGTGCCTGCGTGCCTGCCTGCGTGCCCGCCTGCCTGCCTGCCTGTCTGTTTATCTATGACTGATCATTTGTTCGTCCGGTAGTTTGTGCTTTCATTAATTTAGTCGTTTGGTCATTCATTGAATTATAAATTGATTATTCAATTAATGTGTTTGTTTTTGTTTCTAACATTTACCAAAACGAGAGAGAGAGAGAGAGAGAGAGAGAGAGAGAGAGAGAGAGGGCGAGAGAGAGAGAGAGAGAGAGAGAGAGAGAGAGAGAGAGAGAGGGAGAGAGAGAGAGAGAGAGAGAGAGAGAGAGAGAGAGAGAGAGAGAGAGAGAGAGAGAGAGAGAGAGAGAGAGAGAGAGAGAGAGAGAGAGAGAGAGAGAGAGAGAGAGAGTACAGTGTGTATACATTGTAACACCGCTTGCTAGCACACCTGGACAGATTTTTAACGGAACCGTTAAGATTATGCCTTCGCAGATGAAAATGACAAGGATTTTTCGCGTTTACTCTTTATTTGCAATTTGAAGCCTTCCGTTAGTTTTGTGCAGCCTGTCCAATGCGAAGGTCTGAAAAAAAACGTATTTCATACTGAGGAATGTCCTCTAGGTAAAATACTATCACTTCAGCACACGTGATGAAAAATTTAATGACTATTCCAGTAGGCCTTTGTTTTCAGTGGGGACCGAATACGTCCAATGCAAGATTTTTCAGAAAATGTTTGTATGTATAGCGATGAATTGAAGGGACAAGTACAATCAAGAGTTGTTCTCGGTATCAGATATGGAAAAGTGATAGCAACCTGAGAAGGGATGGTGAATGGTGCCTAGCAGATTACATACACAATTTTCTTCGAATTAGTGTTTCGAAGAAAGCATGTGAATGTAGGCGCGTGTGCGCGAGAGTGAATATGCATGCGTTGGCTGAAGGATGAATGGACGTGACTCTTTGTATGCACTGCGTGTGTTGATGGCGTTGTGTGCACGTGTTCTCGTTTGGTTGTCGCACGCCCAGCTGTGTGTGTATATTGTAGACATGATAGAAGGTTGAGGTAGCTCTTTTTAGGACGATTATTTCTTTCTTGGCACGTCATAGACGTTGAACCAACACTCACAGTCACACAGAGGGGAAGGTGCATCATTCTCATTCACGCGTACCCAGGGTTACAGCACATAGTAACGCTGAAATGGTCGAAGTAGGAAACATTCGGAACGTCGTTTAGCTTAGATTACACCCGAATCACGCGGACCGTTAAGGTGCATGGAGTACAGTACCGCCGGGCAAGACGTTTGTCACAAAACGCAGATACATTAACGCGGCCGGATCTTAGCATAACTCCCTGGGCGTGCGAAGTCAGTCAGGCGGAGTGGCAGGTGCGGTCTGAGCTGAGCGCTATCATCGGTATGTCACGTGACTGTAAGGCCGAGATTTCAAACTGGGGTACTCTGTCCGCCCGGACAGAGTACCTCGGGTACAGTGTCCGCGAATGTTTCCGACTTCGACCATTTCAGCCATAGTAACGACACAGGGCAGCCACCGATTGGCAAATAGCAAGAAAGAATCAAGATTTCTTCCGTCCCAACCTACCCCCCCCTCTCTCTCTCTCTCTCTCTCTCTCTCTCTCTCTCTCTCTCTCTCTCTCTCTCTCTCTCTCTCTCTCGTTTTTTTCTTGGGTTCTCCACCGACGCAATCAATCTCAACCACTTGTCCGTCCCGTGGGCATAACATTCCCATTTGAAATCTTTAAATTTTACCGCAGGACGCCTCCTCACAGCCAACCACTCCACCTGCCGGCTGGCAGCAGACGATAACGTGTGATTCGGGACAGGTCCCCGCTACTGGGGTAGGAGCCAGGGTCAGTTTGGCAGTGAGCCCCGAGACGCCAAGTGGTCCACACCCTTAGCAGACAGCACCCGGAGCGAGACGGTGTCTACCTGAGACGCGAACCTCCACAACCAGACAGCTGTTGTAACAGAGATTGGAGGCTGCACCCGAAGTCTACTCAAATACCAGCATGGCCACCCTTCTCACCTGCGCAATACTGTTCATGGTCTCCAAGGTTTCACAACCAGCTGCTCTGACTGATCGAAGTAAGTCACCAAATAGTCCAGACCAAGGTATTCTTTGAATGACATGAAAGATTTAGCGACTGCATAGGTTTAATTAATCAAACTTTATTGTTCAAACTTTGAAAAGTTAAGTAATAAAGAACACTTTATTACTTACGGTGGGGGGTGAAGGGTAAGGGGTGGGGTGGGATGTGTGTGTGTGTTCGTTTGTAATATAATGTTCATGAATTATTTGAGCCAGATATGTTTGATCATGTAGGCGTGTATATGTTGTGTATGATCTTTTACGGAATTCTAAAACATCATGTTTTGTATTGATCTGATATTTTCAGGTGTGTTTCCGTCTGTTTTAGAAACGAGTTCTTTGAAATGTACGTTACATAGGCGAGTTTGTAAAAAAAGATCTCTCTCTCTCTCTCTCTCTCTCTCTCTCTCTCTCTCTATATATATATATATATATATATATATATATATATATATATACGATAAGTTGAATAGTATTTATCAAATAACCCCAGACTATGCATAACATGCACAACGACAACTTCGTTGACATCGGACGACTGTTCCTGTTAGATGAAAGGACACAGTAATGGAAATTTGTTCACTGAATCTTTTTCATGTTAGGCCAGAAAACAACAGTTGTGGTTACAGTAACATGGCAAAAAAAAGGGGGGAGGGGGAGGGGGAGGGGGAGGGGGGGGGGGGGGGAGGTCGGTATGTCGGCCTGAACTTTTAAAATATTGTTTAAGAAGAGGCCAAAAATAGAGTATCTCTTTTGCTGAAAACGCTTTTTTTTAAACACGTAACTTGAGAATACTTCTAGTACTCATAGAGCAAGGAGGATGAGATAGCTCGCAGTTTGTTGTTTACCGTAAATTTCTCTCTCTCTCTCTCCCCCCCCACCCTCCCCCCCCCCCCGCTTTTTCCACTCACAATTTAACAAAAGTTTAGGATTGGCAGAAAAAAGGGTCGGTCAGGTTACCGTAAGCACAATTTCTTTTGGCCTTTACGTAGCTCGCGTTGCGTAATGCGAGATATTTTGAATTTTCTTTTCAAGGATACATATTTTCGTGGGTATTTGTTGTTTCACATCTTTTGAGATAAACCAGTGTTTCCAGGATTAGGAAGGTACAAATTTAGCGTGCCGACGCCGCTGCTGTTGTTGATGAAGGCAACAACATTATTGTTCTGCTGCCACCATTGCCATACACATCATCGTCGTCGTCGTCATTTTTATTGTTGTTGCTGTTCTTGTTCTTGTTGTTATCAACATTCCTCTCCCATGTCTGCAGACAGCCAGCCTCAGCAGACGCCCACGCCGGCATCGACCCTGGCCCCTCATCTCCAGGCGCGGGCCTCCCCCTCTCTCTCACACTCGGAAGACGCCCTTCTGGTGCCGGGGGGCATGTCCTACCTCATCGGGGGCCACGGGCGTCTGCTGATAGCACAGCTGCTCGAGACCTCCCCTCCCCACACGGCGCTGTTCGGGGCACAGGCAGGGGGCCAACTGCACCCCCAGGGGCCCTTGCCCGTCCCCACGGCGCAGCCCACCGCGGGACCCACGGCCGCACCCCTCCTCCCCACGTCTGGCAGCAACTCTGTGGGCCTGACAGGTGTGCACACGTTCCAGGTGGTCGCCTCCGCCCCCTGCACCTCCGCCAGGACAGCCCTCGTGGAGCTGACGGCTCAAGACCTCTATGGCGTCCTGGGGACGCCGGACCTGCGCCTGGCCGCGGCGGACGCGGACGAGGCGCAGGACTTCCCCAACTTGCTGCCTCTTGGAGACAGCCCTGCGGTGAGTGGCGGTGTCACAGACTATAATTACGTGTGCCGTTCCTACAGGTATGTGCTATAAATAGCCATCTCGGTTACTTAATGGGGATTTCGTCGGCTCCTCCAATCACAGAGACAGTGGCAGTGAAAGGATGTCCGCGTTAATATTGAAAGACTTGCGTTGGCAGTTACAGGCCCGCTCATAATTTGATTTCAGGAGAAGCTAGCGAGTGAGAGCTGCGATTGGTCCTGGGGGTCGCCTAGATCGAAGTACTGGGAATACTCGGTTTGGGAAAGGCGCGGAAGGAAGCCCTTCGAGATTTGAGTAGAAATCATTTGAGCTTGTGGGCTGGATAAAAGTCATAGAATTTACATGTACACTGACTACTCACAATGTTTTATGGAAAAGAGAAGAAAAGAGGGGAGGAAGGAAGGAAGGAAGGAAGAAAGGAAGAAAGGAAGAAAGAAAGATAGAAAAAAAAAAGAAAGAAAGAAAGAAAGAAAGAAAGAAAGAAAGAAAGAAAGAAAGAAAGAAAGAAAGAAAGAAAGAAAGAAAGAAAAAGAATATTTGTCTCTGCGAATTTCACCAAGCCCACTTCTCATATCTGATTACCATGCTTTAATTATTCAAGACCCCAGTCACGCAGATATGTGTTGAAACAAATCTGTTAATGACCACACCAGCTCTGTTTTTGCTCCCTGCAAGAGATTTTAGCCACGTGTTACAAAGAATATACATGTATATGACTAGTTGCGGCAATTTATAGTTGTAATCGCTTGTAATCCTGCAATCATTTTGGAGCCATGCTGCCTTGCTCCTGCGTGTATTTCGCCCGAGTATCCCTTCGCCAATGGCGAATCAAAGTTACTTTAAAGCGCTTTAAAAAAATCCTCGCGATGATTACTTATATGATTAATAGCTTGCGACTGCCTAAACAGCAAGATGTCAAACGGTACTGAAACTGCATATGAATTACTTACCTTTTAAAATAGTGCGAGACATTGCAGCCTTTGTTTCTGAATGATTTAATTCCCCCGTGTATTTAGACCCAAACATCGACAGCTACACTTCTTTCTCTCTTCTTACACACACACACACACACACACACACACACACACACACACACACACACACACACACACGCACGCACCCCCCCCCCCCCCCCCCCCCCCCCCCGGAATATTTACACGCAATCTACTCATCACCTACGATGCCATTTCAGAGCATAATGAAGAAGGCGGACATTGTGCGGGAACTGCAGAAAACGGCTGCGGCGCCTTCCCCTACTGACCCCGAGCCCAGCACTCGTGGCTCCGCCTCCACAGTGGGCGTGATCTTGCCAAGGCCCCGCCCCTCTGCTGGTTTGGGCGTGGTCAATGGCAGCCACGCCTCCCCGTTGCGTCGCAGGACCAGGCAGGCAGCATCAGGTGAGTTCTGCTGTCCTGGATTCGATGGACCTTTCCGTGAAGGTCCGCCCAAGGAAAATCAGTACAATGTGTGCGTCGTGGCCGCGAGCACGATTTTCAATTTGCTTCTGTTTCCTCGCATCACTGCTGTTGGCTCATCTCGCTATATACACACAGAGAATCCGCAATGTCAAAGTGCAAATCATTCTACAGGTGGTTTTCGAAAAAGGTCCGTGCAATCGAGGTGTGGAAGGGCCACACATGCATGATGGAACTCGCTAGCACTAGCTTGTCAAGCTACACTATGCTTGAAATTCGATTTGTTTTTGTAGATACCCCCTACCTCGAGTACCATGGTCAGTTAGATTTGCCATATCAAAGGGAAATATTCAAATGGTACTCAAATCATCCCGAGCAGGGATTGAACCACAACACTTAATCGCCTTTCACAATAATAACTGCCAAAAGGTCGAGCTACTACGCCAAATCTCGACCTTAAAAAAAGATGCATTCATCAGCATACTTATATAGTCGTAGGGCGTTAAAACGACCCTTTCCACATTACGATCAAAAACATTTGCTTCCCCTAAAAAAACATAGCATTAACACGGCTTTTTCTACAAGGACTAACTCCGCTGATGAACGCGTCTATTCTTAAGATGGGGAGTTGGCGTAGTGGCTCCACCTGTTGGCAGTTGCGCGCGGCGATTAGGTGTCGTGGTTCAGTCCTTGCTCAGAATGACTTAACTGCTATTTTCCAGCATTACGATCTAAACATAATATGTGTCCACCTTTAAAAAAGTTATCACGACCCTTTCTACGTGTGTATGTGTTTCTGTACTGTTATATGTATTGCCTCATCAAGCCTTACTACACGCCGTACCAAACCATGTCAATCAAACCATATCATATACCATCTGAACCAGACGTCCTCGCACCCCACCCCATTCCCCCTCCCCCACCCCAACCCCCGGGGGAACTTACTGCTGTTTATGACCGCCAGTAGTCGAGAAACTGGACAAGGTCCCGAAAGCTCTTAGGCGATGGGTTCCAGCTGATGAGGGACATCGAGCGGCTACCGCCGTCTTAGAAACTCGCTCTTAATCACACCATGTGACAGCACATTAAGCTACGTACATCATAAAATTACCTCTACCCTGACCTTTGCCCTCTGCCCTCACCAGGGGTCACAACTGGAGTGGAATACTGCGAGCAGCAGGGGCAGGACGGAGGCACCAACTTCCTGTCCCTGTGCACGACGTGTGCACTCACCACGGACCTGGGTCCCGACCGCTTCCCACGCTACATTAACGAGGTGGTGTGTGGCACCAGCAGCTGCATCTTCCATAGAAACCAACGTGAGTTTTTGTCTTGCTCTGTCCCACCCGACCTCGCCTGTCCTTCACATGCGGTTCTGTGTGCAGTTCCAGGCTACTTTCATCGCTTGAGCCGCTATTGCTGCCTCTACTGCTGCCGCTGCCGTTGTTGTTGCTGTTTCGTTTATTCGGTTGCTGCTGCTTTCCTCATCGTCATCATCATCATCAACGATCCGTGGTGCAGAGCCTGACCTTGCAGGTCATGGTCTACCCTGCCTAGCTTTGGAAAACAAATAAAGCCACGACGACGACAACAACCCAAATATTGCAATCGTTTTCAATATCATTCTCTACTAGTTCCTCAGCTTATCTCGATATGCAAGAGGTGTATCTGGGTTCGGATGATAAGTGGCTGTTCCCAGTTAGACTAGATGGGTATGAATTCCTCATAATTGTGGATCCCGAGTTCGTAGGTAGTTATGTTATCACCGAGTGCCTTACCCTGGTAGAAATCGTTCCACTACCCGTTATGTTATCCGCCAAGGGGTCTTTTCCCACTCTACATGTATATCTTTCAGATGCGATCCTTTGACAAACACATAATAGTCATCTGCAAAAGTTGTACACTTCTAGTACTGTCGGCACCTAATCGGGATGCATCTCTTTGTGATTACGAGGGGTGTAATAAATACACAAGCGGTAGAAAGTTCTTCATTTTGTATGACAATGGTTGATGAGTCGGCGGGCTTCTGAATGCTGCGAGTTTTGGTCTCTGCCACCTATGGCCTTCTTGATGCCACAATGTTCCAGAGTGATGTGAAACCTTTCAATGGTCAGCGATGTTTCAAAATCAATTGCATTTTATTGAATTTGTCATTTTGAAAGTTTTAAACACACTTGTAGTGACTTCTCTAAAATGTAGAAAGAATCTAGTCCGCAATCGTTCCAAGGGATGTTGATATAACCCTTCACTATCGTATTCGATGAAGAGTATTTATGGTCCAAGTCTCTGGGTGAGCGATAATTTCTTAAAATCAGTATGTAGTATCGACCATCACGAAGATACAGAGACATATTTTAATCTTTACATTAGCACTAATGTTTAAACAACGATTAAGGGATTATCCCCATCCCCACCCACTCCCCATTCTCTTTTCCATCTTATTTATTTATTTATTTTTGTCCCAAAGTTGTCCGGGATACTCTCCGAAGGTCACTAGTTTTGAAACTGACATCGATGCTCCTTTTGTCCTCAATCCATTTGTGCGTCTATCTGCCGTATCGGAATCTTTTCAGTTGTGAAGTAACATTGTCTACTGGAACCTTTATATGTCCATTGTTCGTGGTATACAAACAGTTTTCGTTCTCAACTAGACCTGTCTAATTTTCAGTATTACAGCAAAATCAATGAACAGTTGTCAGATTGATAGTCACATCAACGTTGTCACAAGTTACAATAATTATCGTTTGAAAGGGATTATACACGTGTTTTTTCTTCTCCTTACTCTCTTTAAATCTACCATTTCAATCGTCAGGTTCAAGTAAATTTATTCGCAAAGGTCTTTCTGATTGGACCATTTTCTCATTTTTCGTCTTTCCATTTTCCTTCGTTGCATACATATTTCAATAAGTAATGCTAATACTAGTAATAGTCTGTATCCCTCGTGTTTTCTTTTTCAATCGTCTACTTCATATAAGGTCGGTTTACTAAGCAGGCAAACAGATGATCATGCAGAAAACGACCTGTCAAAATAGGCTTTATTGGTGTTTAGCTCTAACATTCATTATATTAAAAAAGATATTTAAAGATACTCATTTTCTATTGATATTATTCATATGTTACCTGGTTGTTCTGTTTAGCCTTTTTACTGGTCTTAGACAGTTCACCTGTTCCACAAGAATTCATTGAAGTTGTACGACTGTAGCTTGACATTCATGAGCAGTTTTTAACAACACCAACTGAGAACAAAGACGTCTACCATGGCTCATAAACTTCAAATCATCCTACCTGTCCTGCTTGCAGCCATGGGACGCTGCAAACAGCGAGTGCTCTACATAAAGATGCTGAGGCGAAGGCAGGGCTGGTGCATGGCCGTACAGAGCGGCAGCCAAAGGCTGCTGAGCGACTTCTGGGAGACCTATGATCAGCCTGTCCGCATCGCCTGCGACTGCATGATGCTGAGGGACTCCGCCTTCGCCAGCTTCGTCAAGATGACCCGTTAGTTGCCCGTTGGAAAGGCACCCCCAGTCCGAGAGAGCTTTAGAGCGCAGATGTCTTCGTCTCCCTGCATCACGTGGAAGACTTGGGAAAGGCGGGCAGTGTGCCCATGCCACTCAGTGGCAGGTTCAATGCACTGTACTGCTGTGAACTGTAGTGACGAGAACAGTGCAGCACAAAACAGAACATCAATATGGTGCGCTTCTTTGCCGAGCGGTTCACTAATAACTAAGCTTTAGCATGGCTAGGCCGGATGATGCGACACGATTTGACCTCGATGGAAAAAACGCATCAAACATGAAAATGTTGACTGTACTTTGAAAAAAGACTGGTAGAAAAAACTGCTGGTTTGATAGAATCGCTGTCGTTTCCTTGGTCAGAAGTCTTCAGTGAACAAAGACTGTTGTTTGACCTCACCCACCGATAAGTGACGTCGTGAAAGTACTGAAATAGAACTTAATTCATAGCTTCAAGAAATCTTACGTGGCCTTGACGATGATGAAATTTCAAAGTCTACTTAAACAAAAAGATTTCTACCCGAATCAGCCAGAAGCAAGATGATCCTCAAGTGTCATTACAGTGAGTAGGCTGAAGGTTTTGTTTTTACTTGTTTAGATTTAGTTGCTTAGCTTAGATCTTATTCGCTTTTGTTGACAACTCCCTCTTGAAGATCGAAGATGTCATGAACAAGTAAGAAAAAAGAGGAGAGAAAGAATATTTGTCACGAAAAAGAATGAATGAGCAAGCGCATGACTTCCCGTACGTGCACATGCCTCTGTGTGTGTGCGTGTGTGTGTGCGTGTGTGTGTGAATGCATATGTGTGTGTGTGTGTGTGTGTGTGTGAGAGAGAGAGAGAGAGAGAGAGAGAGAGAGAGAGAGAGAGAGAGAGAGAGAGAGAGAGAGAGAGAGAGAGAGAGAACAAGCTCATGCATACCACATGCAGACGTAGCACCTGTCAGAGATCAGTGATATGAGCGCTGTGAGCGCTGTGCGGTAAAGAAACACTTACAATGTTGAACAAATGACAGTGCAGGCTAATCTTTTTTGCCATTGCAAGAAAATAATCTCGTCCATAATCTAGCAGCTCCCTGACAGAACATGCGTTTCGTATGTCAACAGATGTCTATGTATCCAAGAGCCTTCCCTGCAGTGCCACTGAAGTCGAGTAGTTATGGCAGACAACCATGTCAACAAAAGAACATGAGCAAGCACGGTAGAGTGCCCCTTCAGTTGCAAAACACCTTTGATCATGTTGCGCATGCGCGTATTAGCAAAAATAGGCTATACTTGCTTCAATCTTAGGTTCAACCCGTCTACGCCCCGGTAGCGGCGATAATCGATTTGTATATAAATGGGTCAGTGCAATATTCAATATCAAACGTTCGTTTGTAAGTGCTGTTGAGTTACAGTTTCTCTGTGTACATCTTATTCTTCTTCTCGAACGCCATCACACTTGGATTTTAGAGTCAAGGATGAAATGGGCTGTCTTCTGGAGAGATTCCACCCTGCCGTACAGCTTTTCCTGAATGCTTGCTGGTTCTGGCCAAACGTCCTCAAGCAGCAGCCGGTGGTTCCTGCATTCCTGCGGAATGTGTTCAGCCGTCTGGTCAGCCTCTCCACAGGAGCACTTTGAGGATGGCACATTCCTTAGCGTGGTGTGGTGGTTTGTGTGTTTCCATGTCCCGAAGAGCTATGCCAGCGGGAGTGCAAACTCCTGGCAGGGTTTCCCAAGCTGGACAGGTCTAAGGGTAGATGCCAGACAAATATGGACCATCCCCCCGCCCCCCCCCCCCCCCCCCCCCCCCCCCCCCCCTTGTGCTCACAGGGCAGGTCTTTGGGCTATGAGCTAAGGGTGGGGTAACCCTGAAAGAAACCCCGAGTGCTGGAGACGTATGTGTTGGGCCGCAATTAAACCACAACACTACGCACAATCGCCAAATCATATGACTGTGTGCATCATATTTGGGCTCACATTGCGTTTTTTCCACGCGATGGCAGTTGCTCCTACATGTATCTTGAAGAAGAGATGTTCTGGTCGGAAAGTGTTGTTCCGCAATTACGTGAGATGGGATCTCAGCCAAACTGAAATAAAAGCTTTATCAATTTGATTGTTTTGACTTATGTCAGCGCCGTTTGTGATCGTGAAAACGTTAGTGAGCAAGCAGGAGCTTATAAAATGTTGTGAAAACGTTAGTCGTTCGTCAATAGAAAATGTGGCCTCCACCACACAATGAGAAGGATGTTCATTTTCGGAAATTCCGAGCTACGCATTTAAGTCGCAAAGTGGAGATACTTGTTCTATCCAATGATGTAAAGAGCTTGAAAATAGGAGAAATAGTGGCAAAGTTATGAGCTACTGCAGACTTGTACCCAGTGCTACGTACGATATTTGGAGAAAATGGGTTTCAATGTCAAGGCAGTACGTGTTGTCACCTTGGCAGCCATTTTGAATGCAGAATGTCGGCTTGTAGCGGTCAAAATAGTAACCCGTGAAAAACAGTACCCGGAAGTCATCGCAGAGTTATCTGCGAGGGACGTGCTGAGAATTCCACTCTAAAAAGAGACGGCACCCGCCACTCCGCCTGACTGACTTGGCACGCCCGGGGAGTTATGCTAAGATCCGGCCGCGTAAATATATCTGCGTTTTGTGACAAACGTCTTTCTCGGCGGTACTGTACTCCATGCACCTTAACGGTGCGCGTGATTCGGGTGTAATCTTAAGCTAAACGACGTTTATTGGCGCTGCTGAAATGGTCGAAGTCGGAAACATTCGGAACGTCGTTTAGCTTAAGATTACACCCGAATCACGCGCACCGTTAAGGTGCATGGAGTACAGTACCGCCGAGCAAGACGTTTGTCACAAAACGCAGATATATTTACGCGGCCGGATCTTAGCATAACTCCCCGGGCGTGCCAAGTCAGTCAACGGTCGCGTTTTATAAAACCAGACTACAAACAGACTACAGGGAGGTGACTCCCATATTATTTCCGGCAGGGGAGACGGCTTTACACGGGGAAAAACTTTTTTGAACGCTACATCATGTGTTAAACTACACAAATGCACCAAAACCTCGTAAAGCAACTAATGCGTCGTTTGTCGGAATATATGCCATGCGAAGAACAGGTGCAGGAGCGGTAAAATGCATAAAGCACGTCCCTCGCAGATAACTCTGCGATGACTTCCGGGTACTGTTTTTCACGGGTTACTATTTTGACCGCTACACGGCTCGACTGGCCAGCTGGAAGGCTGCCGGAGGAAAGCTACGAAAAACACGATGTTGCGCTATAAACCAACGGCTGTAGGGTTCAAAGTCTATCGAAATCTCAATACTGACATATAACGTGTTCCCAAACTCTACTTGGCCGATATCTGGAAATGTATAGGTGGTGTCCGTCTTACGTTGTGATGGAGGGTAACAAACTGTTTAAAATCGAGTCGAATGATTACTTGCATGAGCGAGCGAGCGATCTGCTTGCCCTCTGTCTTTTTTATTGGGGGGTGGGGTGGGGGTGGGGGTGAGGAGGGGGGTGGTCTCTTCTCGGCACATCCGCACCTCATGGCCTGTGACAGTTCTGTGCTCTCCCCTCCAGGAGTACAAATTAACAGACGGAAATCACTGAGTGTTGCACGCATTGTAGCAGCCAAAAGTTACTCCCGGCCAAAAGTTACTCCGGAAGTCATCGCAGAGTTATCTGCTCGGGACGTGCTGAGAATTCCACTCTAAAAAGAGACGGCACCCGCCACTCCGCCTGACTGACTTTGCACGCCCGGTGAGTTATGCTAAGATCCGGCCGCGTAAATATATCTGCGTTTTGTGACAAACGTCTTTCTCGGCGGTACTGTACTCCATGCACCTTAACGGTGCGCGTGATTCGGGTGTAATCTTAAGCTAAACGACGTTTATTGGCGCTGCTGAAATGGTCGAAGTCGGAAACATTCGGAACGTCGTTTAGCTTAAGATTACACCCGAATCACGCGCACCGTTAAGGTGCATGGAGTACAGTACCGCCGAGCAAGACGTTTGTCACAAAACGCAGATATATTAACGCGGCCGGATCTTAGCATAACTCCCCGGGCGTGCCAAGTCAGTCAACGGTCGCGTTTTATAAAACCAGACTACAAATAGACTACAGGGAGGTGACTCCCATATCATTTCCGGCAGCGGAGACGGCTTTGCACGGGGAAAAACTTTTTTGAACTCTATATTATGTGTTAAACTACACAAATGCACCAAAAACACAAAAACTCGTAAAAAAACTAATGCGTCGTTTGTCGGGATATATTCCATGCAAAGAACAGGTGCAGGAGCGGTAAATCGCATAAAGAGAGAGCCGAGCAGATAACTCTGCGATGACTTCCGGAGTAACTTTTGGCCGGGAGTAACTTTTGGCTGCTACACGCATCCAAAACGAGCTGGACAATTCCACGAGCATCCGCAAAATGTGCACTTAATAACATGTGGATTCATGCCGAATATTCCGCATTCATTTTAATGTCCTCTGACCTGTGAGCTCTTGATATTCAATTTTGGAAGAAAAACTTAAGCTTAGGAAAACAACAAATGCATCAAAGAGCTTTGAAAAAAGACTGAAGTGTAAAACAACAACAACAATCAACCAACAACAACAAAACCTGATCGGCCACGGTGGAAGCCACCATTTTCCGAAGAGAGTTGCTAAACACGGTTTTTTTCTTTTCCATTAATTTGTTGTTGTTGTTTTTTAATGTGGTGCGAGTAAAACTATCCCAAAGTCTAAAACAAAGAAAATTAGGATCATTTAAGAAATATGTGTTGCATTACCCATTCACACGATGAACATTAGTGCTTCCTATAGTTTATGTCACAGGAAAGTATAACAAAACGCACACTGTCTGCCTTTTACTTCAGTGCAATGCATGATACAGACGCATATACATTCTCCAAGAAACTGATTGTTTTTTTGTTTTTTCCTTTACCTCAAAAGTTCGCAACATGTTTCCTTTCTTCCCCTTCACCGATAATGTGTCGGTTTGAAAGTGGTGTACTTGACCACTCCGCAGACTTTGGAAAACGGCAAGAGCGCAGTACAATTTAGTTTAGTCACTCAGTCACTGGGCGTCGGAGTTATTAAAGAAAGTAACTGTAAGCAGAACAGTATCACCACGTGAATTTGTGTATCGATCATTTGTGGCAGTAAAATTATGGATCTGGTCATTTTTGGATAGATGTCTTAACTTTTAATGCCGAATTTTATATTTAAGGGGGGAAAATTATGAGAGAGAGGGAGGGAGGGAGACAGACAGAGAGAGAGAGAGAGAGAGAGAGAGAGAGAGAGAGAGAGAGAGAGAGACAGACAGACAGACAGAGAGACAGACAGAGAGAAACATTGATATACAAGCAGGTCAACAGGTATACGTTCAGAAGACTAACATATTAGAAGATAAACGCATCACATCTTGGAAATCTCTCCGACTACAAACTTAATATATCACTTTGAGCACACAAGATTTCTCTGCATTAAAAGGTTGAGAAAAAACCCCACCTACTCAAATTCAACAACAGCACATCAACTAACCCATTCAATTTTTTAGACCAATGTCTACCGGAGATCAATGACGGAGTTCTGTCGTCAGAGCAAACATGCACATCAAAGCTGTATTTTCCGGAATGCCACGCATTCTCTGGATCACATCAGCGCAAACAGATACTTATCAAAGGATTACGGGACGAGAGAGTAGGTACACCGTTGACGGAACACAACCTGTGGTTGCTATGCGACGACGGAGCGACGCGACACCTGCTGGGCATGAACTGGCTGCCGTGACGTCAGGCGGGTTCAACTCAAGCCGAGGAAAGCACGGTTATTGAGGGCACCAGGGACTTGGTACATCCCGATTCCAATCGTCTCCAGGCTTGACCGTAGGTCGTCGCGACACTTGATGGCAGAGATTAGGAAAAGTGGCGATCCCGTGCAAATTATCCACTGGCCTACGCCCTGCTACTCCTATCCCTTAATCCGCACCCTCAGCTCCTATCTCAGGCACCGCGCACGTGGCCGATCTCTGGCGGAGAGGAGTGGACGCCTCGCTTCCATTGGTCACCAAAACGGCGACCGGTTTGCAAAGACTCGTGCGACAAATGGACGTGGGAGGAGGGGTGGCGGGGGATGGGGGAAGAGAGAGAGAGAGAGAGAGAGAGAGAGAGAGAGAGAGAGAGAGAGAGAGAGAGAGAGAGAGAGAACAAACAAATGGTTGCCGGATAGAGAAAAAATGCCGACAAGTATTCCGTGACGAAGCAGTATATCAAGTGTGGGACTTTAAAAAAAATAACAGTCCTCGATATTCATACTAAAAGGGTGATATGCAGCACACACACACACACACACACACACACACACACTCTTACACAAACACAAAATCACTTTGCCAAGTTGAATGTACTTTTGTCTGACCCTTGTTCACATCACTTAAAATAATTTAGAAAAAAAAGAAGAAAGAAAACAAGGTTGTGGTTGCAGTAACCCGACCGACTATATTGTTTTCTGCTGACCTTGACCTTTTGTTTCGATTTAAAGCAAGAAAAGAAAAGAAGAGAAAAGAGAAGTTGACGGTGAACACCGAACTGAGAGTGCTGTCCCAACTCAGGGAATCCACTATTCAAGTTTTAAAATAAAAAAACAAATGGATCGTCTACGAACAAGGAGCTCTACAGCAGGTGAGACAGGACGTTGTCCAGGAACGGGGACAAAAGGTCAGGGGCAGAGGAGGACGGGGCACATGCTGCCCTTGGCCATTGCAACTGAGACAGGACCACTTTTCCAATGGCCACAGGGCACTGTAGAAGGCAGGAACATCCGTGAAAACAGAACCTGCTTCCATTACCCCAGCCCATTAGTCTTGCCCAGCGTGCGGACAAGGTGGCAACTGCCCCCTCTGATCCCCATTCCGGGTACACAGCGGGTCCAACTTTGCTCGTTATCAAGGCACGCACGCTACGACCTTTGCACTCCCGACTTCTCGCATCCATGTCAAAGTTGCATGATTCCATTTTCTTTCCATGTGAAGATCGCATGAAATGATGCAAGTCGTTGTGATCAAACCATTTCAAAGTGTCGGTTTCGAATCTTGCGTATTTTTCATCCATGTTCATTCAGCCGGATTGCACAAACACACATAAACACATGTGTACACACACACACACACAATCCTTTCTTTCATCCCATCCCACAAAACCATCCGCTGGCTTGCATATTCATGGACACATGCACACACATGCAAGATCACACACACTCACAAGCATGCACACACTCACAAACGCATTATATACGTGTGTGCACACATTCACATGTGTATGCACACATGTGCACATTCATACACATTTGGTAAAATATACATGTATTACTGTTTCAGTTTAATTTTCCATCCTTGAACTCTGGGGTACAGTGTGTGTGTGTGTGTGTGTGTGTGTGTGTGTGTGTGTGTGTGTGTGTGTGTGCATGCACACGTGCGCATGCATGAAGAAGAGACCAACCACATCTCCTTATGCAATTCTTTGAAGACAAATAACTAGGGTCTTAACTGGCTGTACAAAACCCACACAGGCAGATTGGCTATAAACATTCATTCAGTCATTGAAAGTACCTCTCAGCGGGTTTTTTTCACGGCTTGAATGTACAAAACATGGTCTTACATTTGACATATTTTGAACAGAAATCATTTTTCTCCAAGGCTCAGCCTGACCTTTCCCTGCAGTCTCTATCTTGGAAGAATTTACGTACACAAACTCTTCATCTTTGCCAGATATAATTGTACTTTACAAACATGAAACATCTTCATCCTTTTTCAAGAGTGCTGCAGTTAAACAAAGCTGGGCTACCAGCCACGAGGATACAATATATACATACAAATTTCACATTGCCCTCAACACATCCAAAGCACCCTTCGTTTTGGTCTTGCTTGTGCATCTTCTAGGGGGCGATGCTCAGGAATGACCTCACCATAATTAATCTTCAGTCATTGAATATGAACCATGGTTTTCCCTGCATCATCCCATATATGATTCACAGCTGAAGAAAGAAGTTCCATTTTTTTTAAGTTAAAGAGGAAACACTGTCATTGTCTGTATGTTTTATTTGAAGTACATTATTTACTTCAGTGATGATATTCAAAACTCACACACATGATACGACTGCATTTGCTCCACGCACAAAACATCTAAAAACTGATCCAATCCTAAACTCTTGCGGTACAGTATGTCAAAATGGCATAATAAAAATGGCTTGACCTCAAAATGAATAAATCGGCAACACTGGGGGGAAATCCTACAACACAATCTGGACATAAAAGATGTTGTTCTTAAGTCAATACAACATAAAATCATTGCCATCCACTTGCAACCACATGGCATGGCATATAAAAATTTCTGACAAATTTTCCCTTCCACAGTCTAATATTATAATATACGTAAATAACATGCTACTGTATTTGAACAATCCTTTTTTTACTGCATAATTTCCACCTCCACACAGTTTATTTCACATTACTTGCATATTCTTAATTCCTGTGTAAGAAGGGCAGCATGAAATTGAATGCATGTTTGAAGTTTCTCATGCATATCTGCTGACAGGCATACCAATAAAGTTCTAGTATCATCTTCCATACACAGTCTGCTGAAGTAATATAGAGTATGCTATTCATTGCTCAGAAGCATAAATCAAAGTCATGGATTAGTTTCTTGGGTTTTGTTACTTTTTACTTTGAAGAGTTGTATGCAGATCGTTCATAACAACCCTGGACAAACAAACAAGTGTGGAAATAAGTATAAAAACAGCACAGTACTTTCAATACATGATCCCATAACATTTGACAATATTGAGTCAATAGAAGCAAAATCATTATTTATTTCATGATTTTCAAACATCATAACAGCACACACACAAAACAAAAGAAATTGTTTAATCTAAAAATGAATAAAAACAACACTACCCATAGATTGATCTGAACTTGGCAATGTGGTTTTGTGACCTGTCACCTTAACTCACAATGGAAAGTTCAATTGTCTATCATACAGGCTAGAACATGGAACAAAAAAACAAAGCCACTAGTGATTTGGCATTAAAATTCACATTCACAAACACATGCAACCCGTCCCTAACCCTTTCAAAACATATCCAACATTCACCCAGATGGGTTTTAATACCAGTACATTTCAAACCTATTCTTCCGCAAACATTTTAAAATATCCAACACAAATTCTCTAAGCACAATAGACGCAATTCATATCACAGTATAATCCCTGTTTTACACGCCAGTTGAAAAACGGCTAGGCTTGGATAAGCAAACTCAAACACAATATTGATTAAACGATTCTTTGTACATGATTCAGGGATTTTTCTTTTCCAGAAGGTACTTTCATACATGTCAATAGTAAGCTTAAAAAAAAGGACACTGAAAGAAAGAAAGAAAGAAAGAAAGAAAGAAAGAAAGAAAGAAAGAAAGAAAGAAAGAAAGAGAGAAAAAGAGAGAGAAATAAGAAAGAGAAGAAAAAAAGAAAAAAGAAAGAAAGAAAGAAAGAAAGAAAGAAAGAAAGAAAGAAAGAAAGAAGGAATTGATCATGAAAACTATCAACTTAACCAGAAAAACTTAGTTCAAAACAGAATACTGAAGAATGCAACTGTTTTTGTCCAAGTCAATCTACCATGTAGGACCATGTATGTAGGTGCCTAATTACACAGCAAATTTCAAAGATGTCAAGAATATCTGGAAGTAAAAGAACTTGAGATATGTGCAGACACTATTCAGTCTTCCATCCATATTCACCTGAAGGAACAGGACTCCCACTTTAGAGAACAATGACTGTGAACCAAGTTTTCAATGGTTATCAGTGAAAACAATATACTGCCATTCATTATGCTACTATCACTCTGGTAATAGCTTATTTAATTTTTACCAAAGACTGAACTTTTATTATTTAAAAAATATATACATTTTCTCCCATAACATACCTCTATCACAGGAAAGAAAGAAATAAACCCAACCCTGAATGCCATAGTGTTCACAGATCACCGCAATGCTTGCTGGCAAGGGCCAAATAAATAGAAAAATAACAAAAGTCATATTCATTATGACCAGAAACAATCAATTTCTTTGTGATTCATGAAACATAACATCAGAACAAACTTTTTGTTCCACACAGAATCACATGTACTAGAAATATTTATTTTGTTCTTCTCTATATCTAGCAGTCATGTGTCAAAGAGCTTGAAAGGTAATCAGAATGCACTACAGACGTAAACTCTTCTAATCCAGCCTGAAAAGCTCATCACTGTTCAGCCCACTAAGTTCCAAGGACACTTCTGAGTAACAAGCATCACATCTAAGCAATACTGAGAAACTCTGTAGAATCACACACTATGCACTCGCCACCACTAACTGTAAATCCCATTCTGCATAATGCAAACACATTATGGCATGTTTAAGAATACAATATGGCCATTCTTACCTTTTCTTATTTTAATCCACTCACAAAATCACTTAGCACAACACATACTATTATTCATAAATACCGAGTGTAGAAGGCATATAGTAAGATTAGCATACACACATGCAGTGCAAGTATGAATATTTATCCTCAGAGAAGAAAAAGCACAAAAAACAATTAAAACGAACAAAAGAGCAATCCTATCATGACTCACACAAATGTCTGGGTATCAGATTATTTTTTCTTCTTCACTGGGACAGGCATTTATCAGCAAGGCATCCAGATTGTTCACACACAGGTTTGGTCATGGCTGCCCAACAGGGCAGACAAGATGATAAACAAAACTCTCATACCAGGTTGTAACCAAAAGACACACCAAGTCACAGTTCATATTGTCTTTTTCCATCACGGAAAGTTTCCAAATCTTGGACCAAATAACTCGGAGTGAAAAATGACAAGATATTTTTTTTGTACTGATATGTTTCACTGGACATCCTACCAATAACAATCTGATATGCTGTGGCCTCTGAGGACGGGAAACTTCTGGAGATTTTGAACAGTTAATCATCCTCAGAAGAAGTGCCCCTGTCTTCAAGTGTTTCAGATGTGTCTTCCTGACACTCTTGTGGGGCAGGCCACACCTTCATCATGACCCTAAGTGCCTATCAGAAATCTAAAATGGCCAAAAACACTGTAATTGTTGCTAATGGTGATGCCATGCTGCCAACACAAAGAAAGGAATCAGCAGCTGTACTTCACAAGTGAAGCATCACTTACAAGCCATAGCCATCGCTGCGCTATTTCATGGAAAGCAAGGCAACACATTTCTAAGTATATGTGCACACTCCATCATGGATGTGGTCCCAGCATGGTAAATGACGCTATCACAATATTTGCCGGGTTGCCATTTTCTCTCACACTTTTCTGAAATAAAGTGCAAAAAAGGCAGAAAAATTTACTACACTATGCATCTCTGATCATTCAATTGCTTTACTAAAGCAAAGATGTGTCCAGATAACTTCAATAACAGCACAAGATATAAAATATGTCCATGACATAAGATGAATCATGACTTCTGTTAGTCTCTGTAGCTTTGAAGGCTGTGCCTAGTGCATACAGCTGTGCATAGCGAGGAACATCATCCAATCACTGAGCTAAGTGCTAAAGTAGTGTCCTTTTTAATATTGAATTAGCATTTTTGCAAAGATTAACTGGGGTCCAAGAGTATATAAAACATAGGTCATCACCTACAACACTTTCAAGATGCATCGTTATTAAAAACAAAAACTATACAAATACTTTGGTATGTCGTTTCTTGCAAAATCCTCACAAGTAAACACAAAATTTCTGTTATTTACAAATGACAGACAAAAGCAATAACAACAAGAGGTATTGTCATCATCACCATAACCATCAGTCAACAATGGTCTCTCCTCCTACTCCTCAACACCACCATACCCAACAACTTCATCATTGCACCACCCAAAAAATAGTTATGGTTACAGTAATCCTACAAACCTTTTCCCCCCTGCAGATCCTAAACTTTTTTCAATTGTTAAAAAAAAGAAGAAGAAAAACAAACAAAAACAAACAGGAATCTGACAGTAATCAACACATGGTCTTCTGTTCCATCTTCCCTGCCCTATGAGCACTCAGGGGATCCACTAATTGAGTTTTAAAAAATGGAGTTTTTCAGTTAAAGAGAAATTGAGATTTATGTTTGTTCTGGCCTCTTCTACTAGAAGTTCTTGTAGAACTAATTAATTTTTTTAAAGTTCAGGCTGACCTACCGATCCTATTTTTGTTGTTGTCATGTTACTGTAACTATAACTAGTTTTTCTTTTGGCCTCATCATCATCATCATCATCATCATCATCATCATCACCACCACCACCACCACCACCACCATTATCATCATCAACTTTCTGTAGGCCACAACACACCGTCAAGGAAGGAAGCACTGCAACAGAACTACATGGGTGTGAGAGAAAGCCATATAAGGGCATGGCATTGACACCTCATGTCAAAGAGTGCTTGAAACATGACTCAAACTTATTAACACGACCTTTGGACATGCAATGCCAATTCTTGTTTTGGCAATCACTTTGAGCGTTCAAAAATAGATGACTCTGCACTCATGTTAACACTTGATCAAAGAACCATTGTGAGATAAATATCTTAGCGACATAACTTTTACTGGGCCCCCTTATCTCATTCCCAATGCACAGCATCATTTGAGCCTATGGGCTGAACAGAGTCGTTTGATGACGCGTAGGTTCATATGATGCTTTGCATTTGCAAAATGTTTCTTGTTGTAAGGAGGAGAGATCAAATTCAGAAAACTATATTAAATTTTATAGCTTTATTACTTTTTTAATACAATTTTTCAAAATACATCTATTTTTTCATGCTATTCCTGGGATAAGACTCACTAAATATACTACATCTTGAATGAGTTAAGGACATGCTGTTACCCCTTGCACCTGCAGAAGAATTTCCAGTCTGAAAGTTGGGCCCCTCATTCATCTTGTATCCTGTTATCTCCATTTGATCATGTCTTCAATTCAATAGCCTGACCAGGAGCTTAATCTGGAAGTGGTCATTTGATCAGACACTTTAATTCAGCAACTTTGACCGTTCCAGTCACCCACCCCCGCCTCCATGGAAGCAGTGCAAGTGAGAAAATTGGACAATTCCAACACCCACAGTGTCACCAGGCAAGATGCTGAAAGGTGCCATCACTGAGAGAGTGAGCAAGTCCAAGGGTTGAGGCACCAAGGAAATCAGCAATTAAAATGTGAGTGAGGCCAACATGAGGTCTGAGTTGATATGCATTGCTTTCGGTTGCACTGCTTCTCAAGTCCATTGAAATCTCCAAAAACAACAAACAGACAGCAGAAGTAATCAGATATAGAAACATGAAAAGCATTTACATTGATAAAAAGCAACCGACAAAGAAAAGATAGTCTTACACTCTCATGATAGGAAACATTTAGTTATTGACAAGTAATAAACATAAATGTTGCTCAGCTACAACTACATAACAGTAACATTAACTGAAGCAAAGCACAAATGGTCCTATCAAAACAGATATGTACATCTCATGTACTCAACAACAACAACAGAAAAGCCAAACCACAACAACACCAATGACTATCACTGAGACTGGTCAGACCAGTCGTTTTCTGACATGGCAGTGTGGAGGCTTTGGTTTCAATCTTGATTCCTTCAGGTCAGATGTTCCCAAGTCCAGACACTCAGTCCCAGCTTCAGGGTTTGTAGTCCCAGGGCACGGGACATTCGGATGGTGGGGAGAGCCTTCAAATGCAGACAGAAGTCATTCAACAAGGGCAGCTTCTACTGCAGTGAGACAGCAAGGCAGTGACAGCCAGCAAGGCAGTGACAGCCAGCAAGGCAGTGACAGCCAGCAAGGCAGTGACAGCCAGCAAGGCAGTGACAGCCAGCAAGGCAGTGACAGCAAGGCATTGACAGCAAGGCAGTGACAGCAAGGCAGTGACAGCCAGCAAGGCAGTGACAGCCAGCAAGGCAGTGACAGCAAGGCAGTGACAGCAAGGCAGTGACAGCAAGGCAGTGACAGCCAGCAAGGCAATGACAGCAAGGCAGTGACAGCCAGCAAGGCAGTGACAGCAAGGCATTGACAGCAAGGCATTGACAGCAAGGCAGTGACAGCCAGCAAGGCAGTGACAGCAAGGCAGTGACAGCAAGGCAGTGACAGCCAGCAAGGCAGTGACAGTGAGGCAGTGACAGCAAGGCAGTGACAGCAAGGCAGTGACAGCAAGGCAGTGACAGCAAGGCAGTGACAGCCAGCAAGGCAGTGACAGTGAGGCAGTGACAGCCAGCAAGGCAGTGACAGCAAGGCATTGACAGCAAGGCATTGACAGCTAGGCATTGACAGCAAGGCATTGACAGCAAGGCAGTGACAGTGAGGCAGTGACAGCAAGGCAGTGTCAGCCAGCAAGGCAGTGACAGCAAGGCAGTGACAGCCAGCAAGACAGTGACAGCAAGGCATTGACAGCAAGGCATTGACAGCTAGGCATTGACAGCAAGGCATTGACAGCAAGGCAGTGACAGCAAGGCATTGACAGCAAGGCAGTGACAGCCAGCAAGGCAGTGACAGCCAGCAAGGCAGTGACAGACAGCAAGGCAGTGACAGCAAGGCATTGACAGCCAGCAAGGCAGTGACAGCAAGGCAGTGACAGCAAGGCATTGACAGCAAGGCAGTGACAGCAAGGCATTGACAGCAAGGCAGTGACAGCAAGGCATTGACAGCAAGGCATTGACAGCAAGGCATTGACAGCAAGGCAGTGACAGCCAGCAAGGCAGTGACAGCCAGCAAGGCAGTGACAGCAAGGCAGTGACAGCAAGGCAGTGACAGACAGCAAGGCATTGACAGCAAGGCAGTGACAGACAGCAAGGCATTGACAGCAAGGCAGTGACAGCAAGGCAGTGACAGCAAGGCAGTGACAGCCAGCAAGGCAGTGACAGCCAGCAAGGCAGTGACAGCAAGGCATTGACAGCAAGGCAGTGACAGACAGCAAGGCATTGACAGCAAGGCAGTGACAGACAGCAAGGCATTGACAGCAAGGCAGTGACAGCCAGCAAGGCAGTGACAGCAAGGCAGTGACAGACAGCAAGGCATTGACAGCAAGGCAGTGACAGACAGCAAGGCAGTGACAGCAAGGCAGTGACAGCCAGCAAGGCAGTGACAGCAAGGCAGTGACAGCAAGGCAGTGACAGCCAGCAAGGCAGTGACAGCAAGGCAGTGACAGCCAGCAAGGCAGTGACAGCAAGGCAGTGACAGCCAGCAAGGCAGTGACAGCAAGGCATTGACAGCAAGGCAGTGACAGCAAGGCATTGACAGCAAGGCAGTGACAGCAAGGCATTGACAGCAAGACAGTGACAGCCAGCAAGGCAGTGACAGCCAGCAAGGCAGTGACAGCAAGGCATTGACAGCAAGGCAGTGACAGCAAGGCATTGACAGCAAGGCAGTGACAGCAAGGCATTGACAGCAAGGCATTGACAGCAAGGCATTGACAGCAAGGCAGTGACAGCAAGGCATTGACAGCAAGGCAGTGACAGCCAGCAAGGCAGTGACAGCAAGGCATTGACAGCAAGGCAGTGACAGCAAGGCATTGACAGCAAGGCAGTGACAGCCAGCAAGGCATTGACAGCAAGGCAGTGACAGCCAGCAAGGCAGTGACAGCAAGGCAGTGACAGCCAGCAAGGCAGTGACAGCAAGGCAGTGACAGCCAGCAAGGCAGTGACAGCCAGCAAGGCAGTGACAGCCAGCAAGGCAGTGACAGTGAGGCATTGACAGCAAGGCAGTGACAGCCAGCAAGGCAGTGACAGTGAGGCAGTAACAGTGAGGCAGTGACAGACAGTGAGGCAGTGACAGACAGTGAGGCAGTGACAGTGAGGCAGTGACAGTGAGGCAGTGACAGCCAGCAAGGCATTGACAGCAAGGCAGTGACAGCCAGCAAGGCAGTGACAGCCAGCAAGGCAGTGACAGTGAGGCAGTAACAGTGAGGCAGTAACAGTGAGGCAGTGACAGACAGTGAGGCAGTGACAGTGAGGCAGTGACAGTGAGGCAGTGACAGACAGTAAAGCAGTGACAGTGAGGCAGTGACAGACAGCAAGGCAGTGACGGTGAGGCAGTGACAGACAGCACGGCAGTGACAGAGAGCAAGGCAGTGACAGTAAGGCATTGACAGCAAGGCAGTGACAGCAAGGCAGTGACAGCCAGCAAGGCAGTGACAGGCAGCAAGGCAGTGACAGCCAGCAAGGCAGTGACAGCAAGGCAGTGCCAGCCAGCAAGGCAGTGACAGGCAGCAAGGCAGTGACAGACAGCAAGGCAGTGAGAGAGAGGCACAACAACACAAGCAAAATGGCTGGGGAGATGGACAGTGAGAGGAAAATGGAAAGTTGTGGTAATAGCAATGGTCTAAAAGTAGTAGTAGAAGCAGTAGTAGTAGTAGTAGTAGTAGTAGTAGTAGTAGTAGTAGTGGTAGTAGTAGTAGAGGTAGTAGCAGCAGTAGTTGTTGTATTCATAGAAGTCATAGTCATGTAGCAGGCATCTGTCAGTCCCAAAGGACCATGGATCTATGCCGCTGGGTGCCAGTCCTGTACCGTAGACATTTGCTGTGGCTCAGGAGTCCCATGTGGGGGTGGCAGTCCAAACCACAGTGCTCATATCTGAAGGTCGAAGCTGGCTGAGGCTGGGTCTTCCTCTGGAGGGGCTTGTTATTTGTCTGATCCATGAGATTCATCTCAAACTGTGAGAGGTCTCTCTGCACTCCTCGTCTCCAGGCACTCCTCTCTAAAGCAGCTACCTGTCAGGTGTCCACTGTGATCCCCAGCTCTGCAAGATCACTCTTGCATGCATTTTCATATTGTAGCTGGGGTTGTCTGGTTAGCCTCTTTCCCTCATGAGTTCTCCATATACGATATAGAAAATCTTAGGGGATCTTCCAAACGGGTGACGTGGCTCAACCAATGCAGTTGCCTTGCTTGAAGAGGGTATACGTTATGAAGTCTTTGTTACAGTTGAGGAACTTTCTAGAAAGACCTCGACCTCCTTTGTTCTTGCCCCCTTCCTTGTCTGAGCAGGATGACTCTTCCCTGAAATACTAGCTTAGTAGTGAGAGGCCTTGGTAGTGGCTGAGCTAGGGCCACCAGGGTTTATAAAGGGGACCATGTCTAGTGCTCAAACTGACTCTTTCCCTTTCTCTTGCCTGACCCTCAGACCCCATGGCCAGACTGATGGAGGGTAGAAGAACCAATGCTATAGATTGGCAGCTGGCAACCAACTGCCCTCCACCTCCCCAGGGACCCCTTGGACAAGGTCATAGGGTCACAGCATTAGAAGCTAGTAATTCTCCTGTAGGAATAAAGGGTTTGCGCCAAACTGCCATGAAAGTGCTGTCCTGAATGGGTAACCTCAGCATCCCACAAGGGACAGTGTCTGCAAGCAAGCAAGCAATCTGAGCAAGATTTTTCATTTTCATAACATATACATGGAGGGAACTCCTACTCTCTCAAGCACTGCACTGTTGGGCGAGTAGTCTCTCCATGTGATACCCAGGATGCTTCTCAACCAGTGTATGTGGGTGCTATTCAGCCTTCATTCTAGTCTTGCCTGCAGAGTCTGTGCCTTGCTGTCATACAAGAGGGTACTTAGAGTGCAGGCCTTGTAAACTTGGGCTTTGGTGTATTCTGTGTGTTTTGGAGAGTGTGCTGGCAGCCTTCCCAATACACCCGATGACTACTGAGTCGAACAAGAAGCTCGAGATGACAGATCCCAGATGTTGGAACTTGTGAACGGTCTCTAGCTCGAGGTCTCCAAGTTTGATGGAAAGAAGTCTGTTCACATCCTGGCCCATCACCTGCATTTTCTTGAGGCTGATGGTGAGTCCAGAGTGCTTGCAAGCTGCTGCAAAGCGGTTCATGAGCAGCTGCAGGTCCTCCTCTCCATGCTCAACTACAGCTGCATCGTCGGCAAAGAGGAAGTCCCTGAGGCACTTTGTCTTTCTTTACTTTGGTCCTCCCTCTGAGCCTTGCAAGACTGAAGAGGCCTCCTTCAGAGTTAAGTGACAGTAGGAAAAGGAGTAGTAGTAGTAGTAGTAGTAGTAGTAGTAGTAGTAGTAGTAGTAGTGGTAGTTGTAGTAGCTGTGGTTTTAAAAGTTGTAGCATCAATAATGGCATTGTTAATACAAGCAGCAGCAGCAGCAGCAGCAAGAGCAGCTGTAGCAAAACAAATAGAAGTAGTAAAAAATGCATCTCAGCAGTTACAGGTACTCCATTCTGCAATTCCAAGCAATCCCATCAAAGTAAATGATCAGACTGCCATAAACCAGAACTGCCAGGAAACAGCAAAAATATAATGCCAATTGATACAAAATAAACTCAGGCCAGACATGGTAAAAGACAAGTCATGACAATAATTCCGACTAACTGTATTCTTTTTTATAAAAAATCTTTTGGCCCTGAAAAGGGCCGTTTGATTTTCTTGTCTCGAGTGTTGGCCGTCAGGCGTGAGCTCCAGGAGTCGTCATGCATGGCGGGACTGGCTGCTGCAGCAGGTCTGTGACCAGCGGCTGTGAGTAGTGGTTCCAAATGGTCGCTGTGGCGCAGGCGGTGGTGGCTGTGGCTGCTGAGAGTGGCTGCGAGAGCTGTGGCTTGGAAGAAAGTTGTTTCGCTGCAAGCTTTTGGAGTTACACTCCTTCATCTGGCCGTAGTGATTAGAGACTGGTGGGAGGGGGGTTTTATGACAGGTAGGCGATGAGAGAAGTTCACTTCAACATCTCATCAGGCAAAAAGCATGGTAGGCACGTGCGAGGTCAAGCTTCCTCATTTGTAGTGTGCCATGAACCCCAGGTCGCGGTTGAGCCCTGTGTGATGGGTGTTCCTCACAAGTTTCTGCTCAGCCACGCAATGTTGTGAACTTCTGTGCCTACCTGTCATAAAACCCCCCACCCGCCAGTCTCTAATCACTATGGTCAGATGAAGGAACTCCAAAAGCTCGCCAGTGAAACAACTTTCTTCCAAGCCACAGCTCTCGCAGCCGTTCTTAGCAACCACAGCCGCCTGAGCCACAGCGACCATTTGGAGCCGCTACCTGCAGCCGCTGGCCACAGACCTGCTGCAGCAGCCAGTCCCACCAGGCGCGACGACTCCTGGAGCTCACGTCTGACGGCCAATGCTCAAGACAAGAAAATCAAACGGCCATTTTCAGGGCCAAAAGATTTTAAAAAAAGAAATACAATTAGTCAGGATTATTGTCACAACTTGTCTTTTTCACTTTTGTCAGTCCGACCCCGGCAACCACCCTTTTTTGAATCAGACCGAGTAACTCACTTCTGCATGATGCTGTTGTTTTCCTGGACCAGAGTCATCAGTTCCATCAGGGAGGACCTCGAGTCCTTCAGCCTGCAACACCAAAGCCAGACTGCAGTCCTCCATGCCCACACTCCTGGGACTTCATCTCTAGTCATGAAGAGTAACCAAGCAAGGTTAGTGTTTTTATACACAGGGGTGTTCAAATCGACTCGCCCGCTCATGCCAGGTGAGCAAACATTTCCTTGGGCTAGATAAAACTGCCGAGTTGCTCGCCCAATGGGCTAGTTCAATATTTACTCTTAAAGTCCCTGTTGAGCCTTTCTCCACCCTTGATGGCACTCCTGTTCCGCCCTTAGATAATAATGTACCATATCATTGTGATGTACTTCTATTCTAAGCAATACAGAGTTGTTAAGAGCTTTGTTGCATGTATCATACAATTGCCTGTTTACCCTAATACAAGCACACTAAAAACCTTGTATACTTTTATGAGATAGGTTGTGGGCCATTATAAAATATCTCACTCACACACACTCTCTCTCTCACACACACAAAATACATTCTCTCTCCCTCTCTCTCTAACACCCCCCCCCCCCCTCACACATACCCCCCCCCCCCCTCTCTCTCTCTCTCTCCCCCAAATAATTTAGTCTATGGTGAAACGGGAAGATTCCCTATCATAGTGAATAGCACAGTTAGGGCCATTAAGTACTGGTTTAGATTCCAAAGAATGCCAGATGACAGATTACCTAGACAGGCGCTCCTCATGCTAGAAGGTATATCAGTCCCTGACGAGATGAACTGGTTAAAGTCGGTAAGAGACTGTCTGTCTAAATCAGGGTTTGCCTTTGTTTGGTTGAATAGAGGAACAAATAATGAAAGGAGCTTTCTCAGAAACTTTAAAGTCAGACTACAAGATTGCTTCAGACAGGAATGGCATAGTAGATTAAATGAAAGCGAGCGTTACCTAGTATACAGTGTCCATAAAGATTCATTCGAATGTGAGAAATATCTTAGTACCATAGAAATAGGAAAGTTTAGGGATGCAATGATACGGCTTAGATTAGAAATAAGTGACCTGCGCACTCACAACACGTTCAGCGGAGAGGACACACACTGCCCATTTTGTACAGAGTATGTAGAAGATGAAATTCATTTCCTGTTATAATGTGAAATTTATAAGGATCTTAGAGAAAAATATGTAAAAACGTATATCCAGTATTTAAATAACAGAGGCTTTACCTTTTTGATTGATGCACGGGGATACATTAAGATGAAACATGTTGCTATGTTTATACATTATGTGCTCAAACGCTGTCGTCAAAGTCTCAAAGACGAGCAATCTTAGTTGCATTGTAATATTAGAGATCCACGGTCAACCCGAGATCAAAAGCTAAAATTGACCCACTTTCCACCCCACGACCCACCTTGAACCATGGTAGCCTAATCCACAAAAAATGTACTTGTCTGAACATGCATAAGTACACTGTATGACGGGGTAAGACTCTGCTTGACTCTTGGTCACCATGTACATCCCCCCACCCTCCACCACTACCTTTGCATTGCTGTGTTTCAAGAAGGAAATGAAAGCGTGTATGTTCATTTTCTTCCTTTTTGCTTTCGCCAAATTGTTCATGTATGCAAAAGCAATACGCTCAGAACAATTGTAACAAGAAGGGCAAAGCCCATACGACTCACATGCTTGACCTTGACCTTTATATGACCTTGACCTTCAGGTGACCTTCAAGGTCAAGGTCAAACAACTAAACCTACCAATGACATCATACACTAAGAAATGCTTTACACATTTTCCTACCAAAATACATGTGACCTTGACCCAAGGTCAAGGTCATCCAAGGTCATGCAACACAAAGCTGTTAATTCAAGACATAGGAAGCACAATGGTGCTTATTGGCACTTTCTACCATGAGATATAGTCACTTTTAGTGGTTCACTACCCCATTTTGGTCACATTTCATAAGGGTCAAAGTGACCTTGACCTTGATGATATGTGAACAAATGTGTCTCATGATGAAAGTATAACATGTGCCCCACATAATTATTAAGTTTGAAACAGTTATCTTCCATAGTTCAGGGTCAAGGTCACTTCAAAATATGTATACAATCCAACTTTGAAGAGCTCCTGTGACCTTGACCTTGAAGCAAGGTCAACCAAACTGGTATCAAAAGATAGGGCTTGCTTTGACCTATATACCACTTGTAGCTAAGGTCGCCATTCTCAATAACGTGGGAGAAAATTGGGAAAATGTGAAAAATGACTGTTTTTGAGACCACATTTATGGCTCCTGTGACCTTGACCTTGAAGCAAGGTCAAGTCACTATGTATGTTTTTTGAGGCCTTGTCATCATACACCATCATGCCACATTTGGTGTTGATAGACTTAATAGTCTCCGAGAAAAATCCAACGTTTAAGTTTTTTACGCCCGGACGGACGGACGGACGCCCGGACGGACGGACGGACGGACGACACGGCTCAGTACATAGACTCACTTTTGCTTCGCATGTGAGTCAAAAATTGTGACGGACCGTTGGCCTTGCAATAAAGAATTCAAAGTCTCTCTCTCTCCCTCCCTCCCTCCCTCCCTCCCTCCCTCCCTCCCTCCCTCCCTCCCTCTCTCTCTCTCTCTCTCTCTCTCTCTCTCTCTCTCTCTCTCTCTCTCTCTCTCTCTCTCTCTCTCTCTCTCTCTCTCTCTCTCTCAGAACCTCTCATCGAAGTAAGACCAGCGAGTATCAAACACAGAAGTAAGCAATGATCCACTCCACCACTCACCCATCCACCAGAGAGACGAGGAGCTGCGGAGGAGCGCTGGGAGACTGAGGACAGGCAGGAGTGAGGGGCCTGGCAGCCACTCCGTTGGTGAGAGCAGAGCCAGGGCTGCCCATCGAGTCCACATCGCTGTGCTCAATCATGGCGTAGCTCTCCTTCATACCATCTGCAACGGTGCCCGTCTCATGCTGCAGCCTGTCTGTGTGTCGAGACAGCTCCTCCAGGAAGGTAGCACTCATCTGTGGCATGACAGGAACTCGACTCAAACCCAGTTCAGGTGGATGGACTCGAAAGGTGACTCAGTGCAGACAGAATGTACCTCATTAAGCTTGGGAAGTGCTTAGGTCTATCTAAAACAATATCTTGTTTTCTTTTTCTTTTCCTCCATAAATAATATTTGTATAATGAGGAGTCTGCATTCACAATGTCTTCATAATGTGTACATGCAATACATGTGTCCATGCTTCATCTTCAAAGCAATACAAATATTCATTTGTCACACCTTCAGTAGCACAAAGATGTCTTTTTTGCACACATTTTCAAGATATCTCCTATATGAAACCAACAGCAAAGCTACTGGATAGTCACACTGCACAGTCAGGTACCATAACCACTTCTTACATCTAAGACATTGCAACCATGTCCTGCTAGCAGATTGTGGTTAAGGTAACATGGCCACACACACAAATATGGGTCAGTAGGTGACTCTAAACTTTCTTCTTTTTCTGTCCTTTTTGTGTGTGAAGAGGCCACACTGAACATAAACCAAACTTTCTTTCACTGAAAATGCTTTTTTTCGACTTAAATACTGGATTCCTTGAATGCTCATTGGGCAAAGAAGATGGGACAGCATGCAGTTTGTTGTTTATCATCAATTTCTTTCTTCACACATCCCCCCCCAAATTTCTTTTAACCCATTAGACACTATGACGGTATACACAAAAGAGTCCTGAAAACCTGAGCCTTTTTCAGAAAAACTGAAGAAGTCGGGTACGTTTACAAAAAATTTATTAACTCCACTTGTAACAATCACAGAGACACAAAATAAGCATTGTCTTAAAGCTGACATCCATTGCTACAAGCTCATACAATCAAATACAACACAATACAAGTTAAAATTTAGGAATGATTTTTTAAAATTAGAAAATAGTGCAAAAACGGACACATTCACCTTGATTTTCAGTTAAAAATTATGGTTTTTAGAAAGAAAACCTCCCAAATAAGCTCAAAACAGACTCTTAATGGATAATTTACTCATTTAGCTATCTGCTGAAACAAAATGCAAAGTCCTAAATCAATTTGTTCATGAGATACAGCAAATATGGTACATGACATGAAATCGCAAAAATTGTTTTTTTTTTTTACATGATCACAAAGTAATTTTCACCATGCCTTTTTTCACTCAGATAAAGGTAAACATGAAGCACATGCATGACATGACAGATAATATAAAGAGAAAAGGTGCAAGACATGCATTTGCAAGTGATAAAGTCTTTCAAAAATAGGCATGGATTAATTAGCAAGTGATAAAGTCTTTCAAAAATAAGCATGCATTACCAAGTGATAAAGTCTTTCAAAAATCATGATTTTTTTTACATCACTTGGAGCTGGCAGGAGGTGGATTCCTCTGTCTCTCTCTCTCTCTCGGCATATCGATTTGTCTCTGTCACAAGTCGTTTTCCCACATCGCGTGTGTGAAGATCAGAGAGAAGACATGAAGAGGCTTTGCGTCCGAGGGGATGTCAATCTTCACTCCTTGAGCGCGTCGAAAGGCGTGTCGTGTGCGAGAACGAAAATTTTCTGCCTGCCACGATCCTTGGAAGCCTAGAAACTCTTCCTCCTCCAACATCTCTCGCATCCACTGGTCCTATTGAAGCGGATCTTCCGGCGCATCGACATCGTCGAAATCAGAATTAGAATCGGCATCAATGTCGTTTCCTTCGCTCTCATCCGATGCTGAGTCGGACATGACGCGTGTCGTGTGCGAGAACGAAAATTTTCTGTCTGCCACGATCCTTGGAAGCCTAGAAACTCTTCCTCCGACGATTCCTCCTCCAACATCTCTCGCATCCACTGGTCCTATTGAAGCGGATCTTCCGGCGCATCGACATCGTCGAAATCAGAATTAAAATTGGCATCAATGTCGCTTCCTTCGCTCTCATCCGATGCGAAGTCGGACATGACGCGAAAAAAGTCAGAACGTCAGTCGAAATCTCGACAAAAATCGCCACAACACAGCTAAAACTTGTCCGATTTCGATCAAACTTGGACTAGCGTAGTGCGCAGTCACTCTGCTTCCCAGCAGGCATTGCGATAAGTCGGCCATTACCGTTGCTAATTTTAGATCTCGACGTAAACACCGCGAGGGTAAGATGAGACGCGTGCGTCGCTCCCGAAGCGAAGGGGGGATGCAACGTGCGCGTTCCATCCAAAGCGAGTGGGTTAAAGGATCCTCAGAAAAAAAACAGAGTCCATCAGGTTACCAGAGAGAGTCTAGGACATTCCATCAGACTGTGCCTAACAGCCTGCACTGGAATCAGGATAACTTAAGTCTCCAGTCCCTTACCTGGGCCAGGGAGTTTGCCAGCTGCTGCTGCCTGTCCCGCACTGCACCCAGAGCCAGCTCGGTCTGCTCACAATGTCTCCAGCTGCCCCAGCTTCCACTGATGAAGAGACAGTGAAAATTGCAACATCCGACACATGCTGGAAATGATGCACTTTGCCTAGAATGTTATACTGATGGGTTTTCAAGATCCTATTTAGTCATTTAGCCACGGACTGACTTCAAGCAGCTTATGTGGCCAACTGAGAGTGTCTGATCCATACAGACTGCCAACTTCACCTTCACTTTGCTGCTTATTCTCTCGCATGAGCTCTTGAGGCTCTTGAATGTCTATCCAAAATAGATTGAACCCATTCTTTTTCTCTCTCTCTTTTCAAATAAGAGTAAACATTACTTTGTTTATGAAAACATGTTAAATGTTTATGAAATACTTCCTTTCCTTTGTTGTTGTTGTAAGAACAACAAGTTACTTGTACATCTGTTGGCGAAAGAGCAAATCCATCTGAAATCACTGCAGTTGTTACAAGCAGTCACACAAAAATCCAAGAGCTTTATCCCACACAAAAAAAAATATTTAACAAGAAGGGCAAAGCCCATACGACTCACATGCTTGACCTTGACCTTTATATGACCTTGACCTTCAGGTGACCTTCAAGGTCAAGGTCAAACAACTAAACCTACCAATGACATCATACACGAAGAAATGCTTTACACATTTTCCCTACCAAATTACATGTGACCTTGACCCAAGGTCAAGGTCATCCAAGGTCATGCAACACAAAGCTGTTAATTCAAGACATAGGAAGCACAATGGTGCTTATTGGCACTTTCTACCATGAGATATAGTCACTTTTAGTGGTTCACTACCCCATTTTGGTCACATTTCATAAGGGTCAAAGTGACCTTGACCTTGATGATATGTGACCAAATGTGTCTCATGATGAAAGTATAACATGTGCCCCACATAATTATTAAGTTTGAAACAGTTCTCTTCCATAGTTCAGGGTCAAGGTCACTTCAAAATATGTATACAATCCAACTAGCAAGGTCAACCAAACTGGTATCAAAAGATAGGGCTTGCTTTGACCTATATACCACTTGTAGCTAAGGTCGCCATTCTCAATAACGTGGGAGAAAATTGGGAAAATGTGAAAAATGACTGTTTTTGAGACCACATTTATGGCTCCTGTGACCTTGACCTTGAAGCAAGGTCAAGTCACTATGTATATTTTTTGAGGCCTTGTCATCATACACCATCATGCCACATTTGGTGTTGATAGACTTAATAGTCTCCGAGAAAAATCCAACGTTTAAGTTTTTTACGGACGCCCGCCCGCCCGGACGGACGGACGCCCGGACGGACGACACGGCTCAGTACATAGACTCACTTTTGCTTCGCATGTGAGTCAAAAAATCACGGCCTGCTTTAGAAGAAAATGTAGTGTTTCAGGGATAAGATTTGCAATTCAAGGCTCACAATACATTATTGTCCAAGAGTGTGGAAATGTTCCTTGGTGCCCGCCCACCTTCCACTCCGAGACTGGGTGCCTGCCTACCTGAGCCAGGACTGGAACCCACCTCCCACTCTGAGACTGGGTGCCTGCCTACCTGAGCCAGGACTGGAACTTTGAGTAGTAGGCCCTGGCTTCCTGCAGACAGTGGTCCTTGTGAAGGGAGTGCACTGTGGCACTCAGCTCTATCAGCTGTGCCCTGCAAGCAGCCATGCACTTGGTCAAGTTATAACCCCACAATGTGTGTCATGGTCAACCAGTTTCTTGCATGTGTGTGTGTGTGTGTGTGTGTGTGTGTGTGTGTGTGTGTGTGTGTGTGTGTGTGTGTGACTGACTCTCTCTGTCTGTCTTGTCTTGTCTGGTCTGCCTCTCTCTGTGTCTGTCTCTGTCTGTCTGTCCGTCCGTCCGTCCGTCTGTCCGTCCGTCCGTCCGTCCGTCCGTCTGTGTCTGTCTGTCTCTCTCACACACATATACACACATGCCGGCACTACATAGGATAAAAGAGATAGAAAAACAAAGAGAAACAAAAACAGGAAAAGATAAAGCCTAGCATGGGTAGAATGAGGAAGGCAGAAGAAGAACGAGCTAAATAGCAAGAAAATAAGCCAGAAAAAGGAAGGTAGGAACAGGAGGATTTAACACTTTTGTGTTCAGTGGGTATAAGTTGGTTCACCCGCCATGGATTCGACTTGGTGGAAGTCCACATGAGGACAGAGCATTGGTTTGACATGTGTTATCCCATGGATCTAAAGTCTGAGCATGGAAATGGTCATCAAGGTTCAATTCTGAACTTTCTGTTTGAGATTGTCTCTCTGTTTTTGGACATTAATTTGCTCCCAGAGGATAGGAAATGGAAGCATTTGTCTCCAGACAGCTGCACTGGCTTCACACATCTCAAATAGCTCAGAAGTTTACCAGCCTACCTTAGTTTCACTAACAGAACATGAAAGGTTTAAAGCAGCATAGAAGTGAAAGAGAAAATGAGGAAGCCATGAAACAGAAGGAGAGGAGCATTAGGAGAGGTAGAAGTAGAAAGATGAAAAGACAAGGAGAAAGGAAGAAAAAAATACTGAAAGGACAAACAAGAAAAGATCTCAGAATGAAAAGAACTTAAACAAAAAAAAATGCTCAGAGAAAAAGCAGACTCACTTTTCCAGTTTGTATATCTGCTCATCATTGTGTGGAATGGCTTGTGTCTGGTCTCTGAAAAGTCGGACGAAAGTTGTGATGCGCTTCATGCGCTCCAAGCATCGCTCTGCCCTGGCAACACTGCAATGAATGTCAAACATGTGAATAAACAAACAAATCAACACTGTCAAAATTGAGAAAAAAATTGGTGTACCATTTGAAAATTATGACAAATTAACAGTGACTCACATGAAATAAAGACCAATGAACAATTAACAGTCAACCAAATAACTAATACACCAATTAAACAACATTCCGAATTCATTATTTAAACAAGTGCACCTCTGGTCTGCCAATCCCTCCAAACCTGGTCTGTTCATCAGGTA
>JAWQFJ010016827.1:12500-22500 GCA_034096865.1 Theodoxus fluviatilis | reverse complement strand
GAGAACAAAGGTACTATCTATAGCAGAGAAGGGAGCAGCGAGAACAAAGGGGGGCCAGACCATTCTAGAAGGCACCTTGATGGTTCCACTATTCAGGTACTATTTGGGGGAAGTGATTCATGCTGGTTGCTCTGAGATATGCGGGGTGGGGGTTAGAACAAAGGAGGGTCGGAACATTCTGGCAAGTTCCCTGACTGTGAACAAAGACTTCACAACATCTGCAAGTTTTCGAGTCTCCTTTGATGGTCAGCAGGGATGAAGTTTCTCTTCATCTCTCTGTGATGTTGTGTAACATACAGATCTCACCTGCCCAAAAGCTGGCATCAGATGTATAACTGCTGCATACATGTCACACCAAAAATGTCAACTTTCCTTGCAGGCTTATAAATACACAAAACTAATGTTCTGATGTTGTTTTCTCAATTTCTTAGGAAAGTTTCTCCATAATCATAAAAATCACAGTGATGAAGACCAACAAACATAAGAGAATCTCAAGAAAAGAAATAGCTCTACACACAGGGAGAATCAAGGAGAACGGGCACTTACTGGGAAAGTTCGCACGTGGGTGGGAGTTCTCTGCTCCACTGAATGGCCCCATTCTCTGACAGCTGCACACCTGAGATTACACCTGGCTCCTTCTGTGAGGTGATCATGTGCCTGCAAACATCACAGGTAGGAATGAAGAAAATGATCATCAGTGCTTCAGTCTTTCTGAGTTTCTCCCTTCCAAAAGTCCTTCTCCCAACAAAATGGCAATGAAAATGAATTGAAGTTTGCCATTATTGTTGCATGAATACATGACATTTTCTGAGGCATGTGGAGCTCTAAAAGCACATAGTTTGAAAGATTGAGAAATGAAACACTCTGGTACATCCAAACTAATGTTTCACATCTAAGTCTACTCTCCGTATTTGCTCAAAGCAACAAAGTCAGTCAGAGAGCTCAGAGAACAGAAATTTACATTTTTTGTCTGTGACTCACCAAAGACAAAAGAAACAAATCTCAGATTACAAAAGCTACATGAGTAAAAGATATGACAATGCAGACCATCTTGACAGTATACAAATAACACATACAAAACTAAACAACTGTTACCATAAAGCACAGAATAAAATACTGTTATCATGTATTTAAAAAGTATACATGTATAAAAACACTGTTAAGACTGTATTTCTCATGTGCAACAGAAAGAAGAGAAACCCCAAACAAATGCAAAGCATATATACATATGTACATCAACAAACATAATGAAAATGTTTTCACACACACACACACACACACACACACACACACACACACACACACACACACACACACACACACACACACACACACACACACACACACACACACACACACACACACAGCCTGCACAAAACACACACACTCACACCCTTCACAAAACACACACACACATACACACAACACACACCCTACATAACACACACAGACGTGCACACACATACATACACACACATACACACAACAAACACACACCCTACATAACACACACACCCTATACAACACACACACACACTCTACACAACACACAAACACACAACCTACACCACACACACACAAACACACATCACCTACACAAAACACACACATACCCTACACTACACACACACATACACACAACACACACACACCCTACATAACACACCCTACACAACACACACTCTACACAACACACACTCACACATACTCTACACAACACGCACACACACTGTTACGAACGGGGCTCTTTATCTCCCATTCAAGAGAGATTGGTCTAGGGGTTTTTCTTTCCGTTCCATAACATTCTTTCATTCATTCCATGCAATGCAAGTGAACAAGACAGCATAGAGGAGAAAGTGTGGATTGAACTTTAAAGATGACTTTTAATAATACAGGTGAAATGATAATTCTTAATATAACTAATTTAAGGTATCAAAATGTAAGGTTTAGCCAGCCAGCCTTTGAGATACAACTTATCTGATTGCGTCAGTCTCTGCTGACCGCCGTTGAACGTAGTGTCTTTCTGATAGGGGTGAAGAAACGGTGGGCCACTAGTTGGGTGATTTATAGCCGGGTCAGGGCTCGTTGAAGCGTGAGGCTGGTGGAAGGGAGGGTTCCATCAATCGTCTCCCCTCCAAGCTGAAACGTGGAGTAGATCAGGCGTAGCGTGGTCGGGCCGGCCTGGACTCTGGGGGGCTGTTTCATCATCATGTCGCTTTGCGTGGGGGCGGGCGTTGAGGCTTGAACCGGGTCAGGCGTCTGCTAGGACGCGGTCATGTCTACTCAGGCCTGGCTGCCTGAGGCTCTCTCGGGTCGCTTGGCGGGATTTCATCCCGCCCATCTGGTTGACCTGGGCTTCGCGTCGGTGAGAAAGAGAGAGAAAGAGGGTCGGGGAGGAATTTATAGGCGCGCTCATGGTCCAGTGCTGACCAATCGCTCTCCAGACGCCATCTTGCCCTCATCACGAGACCCCTGGTCATGGGATCTTGTTTACAAGCTGAATTCTTTTGTCTCCTCTGGTCACGAGATGTGGATCACGCGACCTGCATCACGAGGCCGGCGTCACGAGACTGGGTCCCTTTGTCTACACACACTGACCAGTCCTATTTTTGGCACAGGCCATACGCAGTAGAAACGTCCACATTTCCTTTGTCCTTTTCAAACCTTCCCACCCTGACACAATTTCCTAACTGCTGGCTGGGTTATCTAAAGGCTAGATTTGAGAACTGGCTGGCTCATAAGCTATTCATTTAACTAACTTACAACAAAATATCTTCATTCATCACAACACACAGACACACACACACACACACACTCAACACAACACACACACACACACACACACACACACAGACACACACACACACACACACAAACACAAACACCCTAATAAATACACAAACTGACACTGCAAGCTCCCCATGCCAAAGCCAAGGACAAGACCTACATCAGCTGCCTGTCTCCGCGTCCCTTGAAGGAGCGGAAGGGGAGGAATCCTGTGGCAGCCTGGAAGTAGGTCACGCCGATGCTCCACAGGTCCACTTCTGCAGAGAACTGGCGCCGTCCCTCGTTGTTGATCAAGGCATGCCGGTAGATGTCTGGATGCTGCAAGACAAACATGATGCCAGGCATGATACAGTGAAATGAAGTGATTCCAGTGTCTCTATATGACTCATGTGTGGCATGCACTTCATTCACGATCTCTGTTCCAGATGTCAAAACATTCTGTCACAAACAGGCATGAAATACTGGTAAATTCTAAAACAGCCACAACATAACTGAATAATAGTTCTATACCAAACAAGAAGGGCAAAGCCCATACGACTCACATGCTTGACCTTGACCTTCATATGACCTTGACCTTCAGGTGACCTTCAAGGTCAAGGTCAAACAACTAAACCTACCAATGACATCATACACAAAGAAATGCTTTACACATTTTTCCTACCAAAATACATGTGACCTTGACCCAAGGTCAAGGTCATCCAAGGTCATGCAACACAAAGCTGTTAATTCAAGACATAGGAAGCACAATGGTGCTTATTGGCACTTTCTACCATGAGATATAGTCACTTTTAGTGGTTCACTACCCCATTTTGGTCACATTTCATAAGGGTCAAAGTGACCTTGACCTTGATGATATGTGACCAAATGTGTCTCATGATGAAAGTATAACATGTGCCCCACATAATTATTAAGTTTGAAACAGTTATCTTCCATAGTTCAGGGTCAAGGTCACTTCAAAATATGTATACAATCCAACTTTGAAGAGCTCCTGTGACCTTGACCTTGAAGCAAGGTCAACCAAACTGGTATCAAAAGATAGGGCCTGCTTTGACCTATATACCACTTGTAGCTAAGGTCGCCATTCTCAATAATGTGGGAGAAAATTGGGAAAATGTGAAAAATGACTGTTTTTGAGACCACATTTATGGCTCCTGTGACCTTGACCTTGAAGCAAGGTCAAGTCACTATGTATGTTTTTTGAGGCCTTGTCATCATACACCATCATGCCACATTTGGTGTTGATAGACTTAATAGTCTCCGAGAAAAATCCAACGTTTAAGTTTTTTACGCCCGGACAGACGGACGGACGACACGGCTGAGTACATAGACTCACTTTTGCTTCGCATGTGAGTCAAAAAATGTATGTGCAGAGATCTTTAATGATTAAACAACCCTGATGAGAATTGTTGAGTCATCAGCAGATTGTGAGTGTGTGTGTGTGTGTGTGTGTGTGTGTGTGTGTGTGTGTGTGTGTGTGTGTGTGTGTGTGTGTGTGTGATTGTGCATGCATACATGTGTATGTGTTTGTGCATGTGTGGGTGGGTACATGTAGGTGCAAGTGAGTGGATGAGCATCTGTATCCATGCATGTGCATGCATGCTTGTGTGTGCATGTGTGTGTGTGTGTGCATGCATTCACATGTGTAGCATTTATTCTTGCTGTTTAAAGGAAGAACATTACAGGGTGGAGAAGGAAGCAGGAAATAGATAAGAGGTGAAAAGTTTCAAACCCAGAGAGCATGATGGTGTGCTGTAAAAGCAGAACTCCAGAGACAATGTGAGAGGGCAAGGAAGAGGAAATAGTGCTAGCATTAAGTTAATGCCATCAACTGATCACGCTTATTCTGCATCTGTAACTGCTGTGGACACAGTCAGTACCAAAGCCTGAAATAGCTGCAGTGACCTTGACGATTTCACCACTCACTTTGCAGCCTGGAATGAGGTTTTAAGGGATGTTGGCCTTGGCTTTGGAAAGTATAAAGTCTTCAAAATGTGTGAGTGTGTGTGTGTGTGTGTGTGTGTGTGTGTGTGTGTGTACATGTGTGTACAAGTGTGTGTGTGTGTGTGTGTGTGTGTATGTGTGTGTGTGTTTGCATATGCACGTGTGTGTGTGTGTGTGTGTGTGTGTGTGTGTGTGTGTGTGAGTGTGTTTGCATATGCACGTGTGTGTGCGTGTGTGTGTTGCGCGTTAGTGATGTGGATTCTGCACAACTCTATTTTGTTTTAATGCACATTGTACAAGTAAAAGTCAACACTGTCACAATAAATGGCAAAATATTTGTGTCTCAGATATCAGTAACTTTAACACTGTAACAGGCTAAAAAATGAACAAACAAACAAACAAGCATGCAAACAAACAAGCAAGCAAACAAGCAAACAAACCTGCATAAATACACATAACCATAACTTGCATTAATCAGCAACCTTGTGTAAATTGCTTTTCAAGGCTCTCCTGCTTAGTTGAAAAGGTGAAGATTTGCTGGCTTGTTTACAATATACAAGGTGCTATGAAAGCCAGAAACAGAGATAGAGATAGTTGAAGACGGACAGACAGAGACAGACAGAATCAGAGACAGTGTAGGACAGAGACAGACATGAATCAACAGGAAAGAGTAGAACTGAATGTGAAACAGATAATCAGATATGCCAATAACATGAACAAAACATTAACAAGATACTTCTCTTGTCAACCTGCCTTGGGGTGACATATTTCATTTTATCATTTCCATAACTGCATAAGTGTAACCATCAATGATGAATATCAGTTGTAACTCGTTATTATATATAGATATATCTTTAATCTACAGCTTTTCATATCAAACTAACATAAGAGTAAATAAATGAATTACACTGCATAATTTGTGCTTTGGGGGTGAAGTTTTGTCCAGAACAATGGACTCGTTTTGAAAGCTCTTAACCTAGGGCCATCTGACAACAATAATGGATGGATGGATGGATGGATGGATGGATGGATGGATGGATGGATGGATGGATGGATGGATGGATGGATGGATGGATGGATGGATGGATGGATGGATGGGTGGGTGGATGGATGGATGGATGGTGTTTTACGGCCTATCAGCCTTTGTAGGCTATATAAGGCCATTAAGCACGAAAATCACTTGAACAGTATACAGTAAATGCAAATCAAGTCATGGTGTCCCTAGTTATTCTAATCTTACGAATCGCGTAGGGAGATGCGGTGGGTCAATTCTTACCCCGAACCCACAGGGGGATCTAACAACAATAAGAATTAAAATAAATAATGAAATAAACAAATACATGAATAAAATTTAAATAAATGCATAAATAAAATAAATAAATACTTTTTTTGAAAATGTTTTAATCTAAAACCCTCTGTAGCAAAAGACATGTTTTGTACATACACAAACAAGAAATCCAGTTGCAAGAATGTTGCTTCAGTGAGCAGCATAGCCTACTTCTCCATGTCTATAAGCACTTCTACTGTGCAAAAGAAATTATATTCACACTTCACAGTTTGCCTGAAAGAAATTATATTCACACTTCACAGTTTGCCTCAAATGAGACCTCACACTCACCAAGTACTCCTCAGTGCCATAGAGTGATGTGAAGGCCTCCTCGTCCGGCAGTTCCCGGGCTGCCCCGAAGTCAGTGAGTTTGTACACATGTCTGCAGAACAAAACAGGATCAGGGAAATGAACCTGGTAAACAGAGCTCTACTTGCTGCCACTGTTTAGCAATACAGTCTCATACTGTTTCCACTTTACAGGCGAGTATATTTTATATGAACAATCACAACAAATTGGGGGGAGGAAGAACTGACCGGTTGTCTTGGTCAAGACAGCGAAGGATGTTCCCAGGTTTGATGTCACGATGGATGACGTTGTTGTCTCGCAGGTGCTTCATGCCATCAGCTGTGAAAACAGCCAAGTCTCAGTCAGTGTTTTTCATGATTTTAAAGAGGAAGAAGAAGTAATTTTCCACAAATTAAAAAATATTATTTATATTGCAAAACCCTCCTGTATGAATGATGGTACATCCCTTAAATTGCTCAAGAATAAATTCTTTTCACTCTAGCATACACAGTTTGGGAGATTGATTTGTTTAAATTTTGGCTATAATTTGTGGCATGGCCTCCATTTTAGGTCAACTGTAGGGCAAGATGCACATCATATTGGTACTTTTTATTTACTGCTTTAGTGACAAGATGCATGTATTTCGAATTGATGATATGTTTTTATCAGACACAATGAAATATAACAGCAGAATATCATGGCTAAATTAATTATACAGTCCGTGTTAGAGTAATTGTGGTTTCCTGCGTGGAGGTATGCACTCTCAGGGTGCTCTCTAGTGTTGATGTTTCTCTTCACTTTCTTTCTAAGCACTCACCAACATGCTTGACCACAAGGAGAAACTCAGATTCAGGCAGTCCATTGCCGTTGGCCGGATCTTCCAGCACCGAGAAAAGGCTGCCACTGTCACAATGCTCCATGACCATCACGGGTCGATGTGTCACCACCTGATGTGAAGAACAAAAACCCACAGTGCAGTATCGGCTGTAAAACGCCATCAACAACAACTCTCCAAGACAGACCGCGAGACTCAAAAACAAAAGAGTGCATGTATGGTTCAGGCATGCTGTGTGCATACACCACATCCCTAACGCTCACAACTACAGTGGGTGGGTTTTGAGTTCCACCTTGAAATTCGTCCGGGAAGACAACCTTAGAGAAGCTTCATGGATGCTGTCCCCTAGATGTTGGACCAGCATAATGAGAACAGCTTGGAGCCATAAGACCTCAGTCCTCTCCTTGAAATATATAGAGGGCCCTGAATACTTGTATCAAGCTGTAGGAAATCTAGCCACAGCTGCACATTGGACGATTCTGATAAGACCACATACACAAAAAGTTGAGGTAAAGGTAACATATAAAATAACAGGGGGTCAGTAGGTTGGCCTGAACTTTTTTTTTCTTTTTAGAAGAGGCCAGATTGATCATAAACAAAACTTTCTTTCAATGAAAAACCTTTTTTAAGAACTGAAATATTGGATTTCCTGAGTGCTTATAGGGCAGGGAAGATAAGACCGCATGCAGCTCATAGTTGTTTTTTTCTCTCTCTCTCCTTTTCCCCCCCCAAGATCAAAAATAAAGTTTTGCGCAGTCAGGTTACCATTACAACAATTTGTGTGTGTGGCTAATTACAGGCAGAAACCTTGTGATGATACACAGCTAATCACCTCGTTCTAAAGTTTGACAAGTATTACATAGCAACACTGGGGTTCGAGCAGTCAAGGTCAGTGATTGCGATGATTGCCTTTCGGCCAGCAGGTGCAGTGTTCAGTGCAGCACCAACACCAGAGTTGCATCCTTGGGAAAGGTGCTTAACTTGCACTGCCTTTCTTTCTGAGGAGCAACCCCGGGTACTGGGTGCTGCACAGTGGTGACTGAGAGCAACCCTGAATACTGGGTGCTGCACAGTGGTGACTGAGAGCTACCCTGAATACTGGGTGCTGCACAGTGGTGACTGAGAGCAACCCTGAATACTGGGTGCTGCACAGTGGTGACTGAGAGCAACCCTGAATACTGGGTGCTGCACAGTGGTGACTGAGAGCAACCCTGAATACTGGGTGCTGCACAGTGGTGACTGAGAGCAACCCTGAATACTGGGTGCTGCACAGTGGTGACTGAGAGCAACCCTGAATACTGGGTGCTGCACAGTGGTGACTGAGAGCAACCCTGAATACTGGGTGCTGCACAGTGGTGACTGAGAGCAACCCTGAATACTGGGTGCTGCACAGTGGTGACTGAGAGCAACCCTGAATACTGGGTGCTGCACAGTGGTGACTGAGAGCAACCCTGAATACTGGGTGCTGCACAGTGGTGACTGAGAGCAACCCTGAATACTGGGTGCTGCACAGTGGTGACTGAGAGCAACCCTGAATACTGGGTGCTGCACAGTGGTGACTGAGAGCAACCCTGAATACTGGGTGCTGCACAGTGGTGACTGAGAGCAACCCTGAATACTGGGTGCTGCACAGTGGTGACTGAGAGCAACCCTGAATACTGGGTGCTGCACAGTGGTGACTGAGAGCAACCCTGAATACTGGGTGCTGCACAGTGGTGACTGAGAGCAACCCTGAATACTGGGTGCTGCACAGTGGTGACTGAGAGCAACCCTGAATACTGGGTGCTGCACAGTGGTGACTGAGAGCAACCCTGAATACTGGGTGCTGCACAGTGGTGACTGAGAGCAACCCTGAATACTGGGTGCTGCACAGTGGTGACTGAGAGCTACCCTGAATACTGGGTGCTGCACAGTGGTGACTGAGAGCAACCCTGAATACTGGGTGCTGCACAGTGGTGACTGAGAGCAACCCTGAATACTGGGTGCTGCACAGTGGTGACTGAGAGCAACCCTGAATACTGGGTGCTGCACAGTGGTGACTGAGAGCTACCCTGAATACTGGGTGCTGCACAGTGGTGACTGAGAGCAACCCTGAATACTGGGTGCTGCACAGTGGTGACTGAGAGCAACCCTGAATACTGGGTGCTGCACAGTGGTGACTGAGAGCAACCCTGAATACTGGGTGCTGCACAGTGGTGACTGAGAGCAACCCTGAATACTGGGTGCTGCACAGTGGTGACTGAGAGCTACCCTGAATACTGGGTGCTGCACAGTGGTGACTGAGAGCAACCCTGAATACTGGGTGCTGCACAGTGGTGACTGAGAGCAACCCTGAATACTGGGTGCTGCACAGTGGTGACTGAGAGCAACCCTGAATACTGGGTGCTGCACAGTGGTGACTGAGAGCAACCCTGAATACTGGGTGCTGCACAGTGGTGACTGAGAGCTACCCTGAATACTGGGTGCTGCACAGTGGTGACTGAGAGCAACCCTGAATACTGGGTGCTGCACAGTGGTGACTGAGAGCTACCCTGAATACTGGGTGCTGCACAGTGGTGACTGAGAGCAACCCTGAATACTGGGTGCTGCACAGTGGTGACTGAGAGCAACCCTGAATACTGGGTGCTGCACAGTGGTGACTGAGAGCAACCCTGAATACTGGGTTCTGCACAGTGGTGACTGAGAGCAACCCTGAATACTGGGTGCTGCACAGTGGTGACTGAGAGCAACCCTGAATACTGGGTGCTGCACAGTGGTGACTGAGAGCAACCCTGAATACTGGGTGCTGCACAGTGGTGACTGAGAGCAACCCTGAATACTGG
>JAWQFJ010016827.1:0-10000 GCA_034096865.1 Theodoxus fluviatilis | reverse complement strand
TGGCTACGACCGCAAAGTCATCATCTGGAAGGAGAGCAACGGCACATGGGGCAAAGTGTACGAGTACTCCAACCATGACTCCTCGGGTAGGCATTTAGCTAGGATTTCTTTGTGATTAGGCAAAGAAAAAAAATGCTTTGTGTTATAGTAACCTGACAGACCTTATTTTCTGCCAACCCTTAACTTATTTTTATCATGTTAAAAAAAGAAGAAAAAAGAAGAAAATAAACAAATAGAAAGAAATTGAAGGTACACAATAAACTGCCAGCTGTCCCATCTTCCCTGCCCTATGAGCACTCAGGGAATCTACTATTTAAGTTTTAAAAGTTTTTCAGTGAAAGAAAGTTTGGTTTATGTTCAATCTGGCCCCTTCTAAAAATTAAGAAAAATGAAGGAAAAAAGTTCTGGCGGACCTACAGACCCCACTTTTTTTTGCCATGTTACCTCACTTTGACCACAGCTGTTTTCTTTTTAGCCATATGCAGTCATTGATTCAGTGGCCACTAAAGTTTATTCTGCTCAGACTTTTGTGTCTCAAGCATCTATTGAGTCTCTGCAAAAACATGTATATTGAATATTCAGAAAGATTTTAAAATAAGTTTTCATTATGTCTTTTCGGATTATAATCATTATTAAGTTGATGATGGTGGTAGTACTGCTGCTACTACCACTACTGATGATCTTGGTAGTGTCTCCTTACTGCAACATGGCTTTATTTCTCATAATTTGAATACATCAGTATGATCACTAATATGCTGCAAATGGTCATATTAATCTGAATGATTACTGAATGAAAGTTTCCCCTCAGCTGCTGAACTGAAAAGGTTCCTTGGGCACCATTCAAATGTGATACTGATTCTTTTTGTTCTTATACAAATGTCATGCTACATATTGCTGTGATGGTTTGTCATTGAAATACTGAAGAAGCCACATTTTCATTGCAGTCAACTCAGTGCAGTTTGCTCCCTATGAGTTTGGACTGATGCTGGCCTGTGGAAGTTCAGATGGCTCTGTGTCCATCATCTCCAGCACAGGTCTGTGTTTTTCCCCTGTGCCAGCCTGTACTCCCCTTTAGAACACTGCACAACCCTTTAGAACACGGCACACCCCTTTAGAACACAGTACTTTCCTTTAGAACACTGCATTCCCCTTTAGAACACTGCACTCCCCTTGAGAACACTGCATTCCCCTTTAGAACACTGCACAACCCTTTAGAACACTGCACACCCCTTTAGAACACAGTACTTTCCTTTAGAACACTGCATTCCCCTTTAGAACACTGCACTCCCCTTTAGAACACTGCACTATCCTTTGGAACACTCTACTCCACTTAAGAACACTGCACACCCCTTTAGAACACAGTACTTTCCTTTAGAACACTGCATTCCCCTTAAGAACACTGCACTATCCTTTAGAACACTGAACTTTCGTTTAGAACACTGCATTCTCCTTTTGAACACAGTGCTCCTCTTTAGAACACTGCACACCCCTTTAGAACACTGCACACCCCTTTAGAATACTGCACACCCCTTTAGAACACTGTACTTCCTTTAAGGACACTGTACTCCCCTTTAGAACACTGTACTCCCCTTTAGAACACTGTACTCCCCTTTAGAACACTGTACTCTCCTTTAGAACACTGAACTCTCCTTTAGAACACTGCACTCCCCTTTAGAATGCTGCACTTCCCTTTAGAAAACTGCACTCCCCTTTAGAACACTGCACTCTCCTTTAGAATTATATACTCCCCTCAAGAGCACTGTACTCCCCTTCTGAACACTGCACACCCCTTTAGAACACTGTACTCCCCTTTAGAACGATGTACTTCCCTTTAGAACACTGTACTCCCCTTTAGAACGATGTACTTCCCTTTAGAACGATGTACTTCCCTTTAGAACACTGTACTCCCCTTTAGAACGATGTACTTCCCTTTAGAACACTGTACTCTACTTTAGAACACTGAACTCTCCTTTAGAACACTGTACTCCCCTTTAGAACTCTGCACTCCCCTTTAGAACACTGAACTCCCCTTTAGAACACTGCACTCCCCTTTAGAACACTGTACACTCCCCTTCAGAACACTGTACTCCCCTTTAGAATAGTCTTGGCTGTTGTCTTCACACTTCGTAAATGAATGCATGTAAGTTATTCCTAAGGCAATTATGAGAGCCAGTAAAGGTGTGATTTAAATTGTAATTTGAATACAAGTACTGCTCTGTTTTAGAAAACATTGCTACTGTATTTTGGATATCCCTCCCCAATAGGGTATGTGTCACAACTATCTGATTAAAAAAAATCATTTTGTCTGATTTTACTAAATACAAACACTTTTCACCTTGTGATTTACAGGGGATGGCTCCTGGGATGCCAGTAAGATCAGCAATGCCCACACAGTAGGTTTTAGGCTTTATCTGAATGCTCATTTTTTCTATGGAGGCAGTCCTGCTTGCTTGTTTACAGTAGATGTGTCTGATAAGTGGGGCATTTGGAAGTAAACTTGTAAATGGAAGAAAAGCAGTGAGGGAATTTGTTTCTCTCTCTCTCTGTGTGCATGTATGTGTGTTTATGTGTGTGTATTCTAACGATTATAATATGATGTTGATTTGTAGCACAAGATTCAAACTAATTCTTGAGATATTTTGGTAGTTATTTCTCCTTACTGCAGACAGGTTCTCTCCTTTTCATTGATGCATTGTTTGTGTGTTATGGACACTGTTTTTTCTCACTGATCTTTCCATTTCAGTGCAAACTGCTGTTTAAAAAATGCTGCTAAAAACTATTGTCAACATCTATCTTTTGTCAGTGCTTCATATTTCTACATGCTGGTGTCTGTACTATTTATCTACAAGTCTATGTAGTGGGCCTGTCAGTGCCTACATGCATATGCTGCCGTCTTTCTTTATAACTGAAATTCCTTAATTCTGTGCACATTCCTGAGCCAGTATATATCCAGCTATGGCCAAAAAAGGGGTGTGTGTGTGTGATGGTGGGGTGGTATGTGTTAAGGTAACATGGCAACAACATCAAAAATAGGGTCAGTAGGTCAGCCTGAAATTTTTTATATTTTCTCTTTAGAAGAGAACAGTTCGAACATAAACCAAACTTTTTTTCCCACTGAAAAAGTTTTTTAAAACTTTTTAAATGGATTACCTGAATGCTCATAGGGTAGGGAAGATGGGGCAGCGCGCAGTTTGTTGTTTATGGTCAGTTTCTTTCTTTTTTAAATTTCTTTTTTTCATGATTGGGAAAAAGTTTAGGGTTGGCAGAAAAAAAGAGGGTCAGTGGAGTTACCATAACCACAACTGTTGCATATTTTGGCCTTAGTGGCTTCTGTCCCTGTACAAGCTGCTCAGCATGACATGTTGCTGCTGTGTGATTTCAGATTGGCTGCAACTCTGTGAGCTGGGCTCCAGCTGCCAGTCCCAATGCTCTTTTTGACCCAAGCCGTTCCCAGACTCTGCAGAAGCGGCTGGTGACAGGAGGCTGTGACAACCTAGTCAAGATCTGGAGGTAGGGATGTTTCCAGCACAGCTGTGCTGGCTGTCATTTTCCAGCTCTGAATGGAATGATGTGAAAAGTGTTCCCATGCACTGGGATGGCCATGAGGGAGGGATGGATGCATGGTGTGTGTGTGTGTGTGTTTGTGTGTGTGTGTGTGTGTGTGTGTGTGTGTGTGTGTGTGTGTGTGTGTGTGTGTGTGTGAGAGAGAGAGAGAGAGAGAGAGAGAGAGAGAGAGAGAGAGAGAGAGAGAGAGAGAGAGAGAGAGAGAGACAGAGACAGAGGCAGAGACAGAGACAGAGCGAGACACAGAGAGAGAGAGAAATTCTTATCTCTGATCTTCAAAGTACTGTACCATTTATGTTGATCATTGTAGAAACTTGTCTTTTTTTCAAGATGTGTAAAAACTCAGAAAGAAAAAATTGACATTGATGAAAACACTCCGTGGACAGGGTATAATTCATAGTAGAGGCAGGTTTCCTTTCAAAAGGTATTTTTTAAATGTTCAGAGACAAGCAGTCCTGGTGAGCACCTGCATGGACAGATGCAGTTAGGAGAAAAGCTTTGGGCTTCACAAGTGCTTGCTGTGAATGCTCTTCTCTGAGCAAGTTTTATACCTTTCGAAGCAAAACCTGCCTCTGGTCGTGCAAGAGGATCACAGAAGATGTGTTAGGATTGCTTCTGAGAAACCTGCCTCAGGTATTTACCAAACTACAAACATTGATTGAATTGCTGTTGCAACTTTTTCTCAGCATTACGAAGAGAAACACTGCTGAACATGTGAGTGCAGCGTGTTGCTATGGTGTTGCACTGCCATGCACACCGTGACTGAGGCAGAGCGCACTGCTACTCATGCATGCTGTCTCGTTACAGGGAGGAGGAAGGCCAGTGGGTGGAGGAGGCCAAGCTGGAGGGACACAGTGACTGGGTCAGGGACGTGGCCTGGGCCCCCTCTGTAGGCCTGCCCAAGTCCATCATCGCCTCCTGCTCCCAGGTACCCCCCCCCCCCCTTCTCTCTCTCCCTCTCTCTCTCTCTGCGTGTGTGTGCCTCAGCCACTCCAGTTACCTGGTTTTACTGTCATCTGCAACTCTTGATACCATCAATTTTCAATTGCATTCATCAGTTGTCATGGCCACCTTTGGCTTAGCTGTCATTGCCTTGGCCACTCTAATGTGACTCTTCAACTCTATGACCCTTCCTTTAAGATGGCTTTGTAAAACGTTTTCCACCTGAATCAGCAAATCCCTTTTTGACTTGTTGTCTTGTTAAAAACCCTGTCCTTCAGGTCCTTGCATTGCATTTAGGCACACACACCAATTAAGTGTTATAGTTAGGGTAACACTAATATGGTTAAAAAATACATGTGTATATGTAGGCCTGACTTTAATATATAAACATTCATAATGGAGGCCAGATTGAGACAGCATACATTTGTGTGTGTGTGTGTGTGTTTGTGTGTGTGTGTGTGTGTTTGTGTGTGTGTGTGTGTGTGTGTGCATTATAAAAATTATATACAGTAAGTTAATCTGAACCTAAATGAAAATATCTCTTTTGCTGAAAATGCTTGTTAACTAATCAAATATTGCTCATGGGGAATGTCACATGCATGTCACCCTGGGCTGAGGCCTAGAGTGTGCATGGTTGGGTTTTCAATAAAACTATGGCCGCACTCCCAAACATAAACAGACACGTGAACACTGATGTAAAAGAATTATAACTTTTTTAAATTAAAGCTTTTGTATGGGGGTGACGATGTATGGATTCGATGTGTGGTTAGGATGGTAAGGTTAGGATGAACATGATGAACATGAAACAACAATGTCAAATGTCCAATCTTCAACTGGGGACTATAAGAAGTCGTCTCTACAGGCAAATAATTACGCCAAAACTAGACAACTATGCAGCAGCACCAGACGATAATAGAAAAAGAGTCTTTGCTGAACACATGTAGACCAGGACCACTTCCGCAGCTGTTGAGCAGGGTACCAGGTTGAAGTTGAGCGGAGTGGGTTAGGCATGGGGTAGGACGTCGCACCCGGCAGCAGCCTGAAGCGTGGGGTATCATCTTCATGCAGAGGAGGCTTGCCAGTTGCAAGATGGATGGACGCCTTGCGCCAGACCGGTTCCGTCTTTGACAGGAGACAATGGAGGCCTCACACAGGCCTATGAAATCTCACGAATACACACTCGTATTCGAATCCAGACTTTTACGCAAAAGTCGCCGCGGTTATAATACATATAATTACACCGCCATAATGAACACGAACCCTCTCGGCAATTCTATGACGCGAATTCCGAAGCTGTTCGATGACACGAATTCTGACACTGTCCGCAAAAACATCTTATCTCAGCCGAGAAAGAAATACGAATAACCAGAACAATTGCTGCTGCCAAAAAAATAGGCTAAAGGGTGAACACTGCAATCGAACCTATGAATGCTGGAAAAAACTCGTGCAACGTGCTCCATGCAGAGTTCAGTAGCAGGAAAAATACAGCAGGATCAAAACTCAGCTACCCATCGCTGTGTCAAGCCAAGGAAAATTCCACCCAACCACAGGCACACAAACAATCTCACCAACTGTCTTCGACAGGGAAGATGAGATAGTTTGCTGTTTGTTTACCTTTGATTGATTTATTAATTATAAAAATTCTTTAACAAGTGAAAACAAAATTAGGATCAGTAGGATAGGAAAAAATAGGGTGTGATGGTTTACAGTAACCACAACAATTTTTTTGGTTCTCTTATCTTTGTAATCTTTGCAAAGATTTTAACATACTTTTTAAAAGTATTGAGTATATTCCATCCTGACAATTCCCTTGTCATCCATCCTGGCATTTTGCATGCTGTGAGTGGCATACTACACTGGGCCTCCCCCAGGACTGCCGAGTGATCGTGTGGACCAATGAGGGGACCGGCAACTCCTGGCAGTCCAAGGTGCTGCACAAGTTCAACGACGTGGTCTGGCACGTCAGCTGGTCCATCACTGGCAACATCCTGGCTGTCTCTGGGGGTGACAACAAGGTATGGCACTGCTGAGAGAGGCATGATGATGCTGATGATGATGGTGGTGAGGACAGGTGACAACAAGGTATGACACTGCTGAGAGAGGCATGATGATGGTGGTGGTGGGTGGTGGTGATGACGATGATGATGATGACAATGATGATGATGATGATGAGCAGGTGACAAAAAGGTATGGGACTGCTGAGAGAGGCATCATGATGATGCTAGTGATGATGACAGTGATGATGAGATGATGACATTAATGATGATGATGATGATGTTGATAGGGGGGTGATTTGATGATTGTGACAATGATGATGCCTCCACTATGGCCACCATTCCTTCCGTTGTTGATGTCTGTGTTTTTTTGCATGTGTGTGTGTGCATGCATGTGTGTTTGTATTTGAGTTTGTGTGTGTGCATGGATGAGTGCACCAATGTGTGTGTGTGTCTGAGTGTGCACACATGAATGTGTGTGTCTGTGTGTGTGTGTGTGCATGTGTGTGTGTGTGTGCATGCATGTGTGCTGGTGGTGGAGGGTGTGTTGGTGTTTGAGTTTGTGTGTATTTGTGTTGAGTTTGTGTGTGCATGGATGAGTGCACCAGTCTGTGTGTCTGAGTGTGCACACATGAATGTGTGTGTGTTTGTGTGTGAATGCATGCATCTCGTGAGCATATGAGTAATTCTGCACCTGCATGCATGTGTGCTCATGCACATGCAGCTTTATACGTATTTTTGGGCACATGCGTTGTTGTGTATGTGTATGTGTGAATATGTATGTATATGTTTGCACCAAGTAAGGCAAGCTTTTCTTGGAACAGGAACAATTAATGAACTCAGAATCTGTCTTTTTTTCATTTATATAATTATGGAGTATTGCACACCAAAAAAGTTCAGAAAACCTAAACCTGATTAAATCAGGTTACTCTTTGACCCCTTTGCTGTTTTGATACACAACCTAAATATAACTACAAAAGCCGGCAAAAAACCTGCATGAATAAGAAGAAAACAGTGTAATGCCAGGTTAAATCAAACCTAACATTGAGCAGTGGTATGTCACTGCAGACATGCTGACCTGACCTGACCTGACCCTTGTTGCAGGTGACACTGTGGAAGGAGGCACTGGCAAGGGCAGTGGACATGCATCAGTGACGTGCACCGCGGCCAGGGAGAACCACCATCTGGCTAGGTTACCTCCCTTGCCATGCCAAAGTGGAATTACCTCCCTTGCAAGTGGCACTGACGCTACCCGTCCCATGCCAAGAGGATTCATTTTCTGTGAGACACAGGGGATTTGCAAGGAGTGGCCTGACTTTTGTGGACGATGTGCATTGCCTTTGTTTTCCGTTCTGAGAGGGCGTCTTCAACTACTTGCAAACGTCAAACATGTTCAACAGTTTAAAGACTGAGGCATTGGCAGCGACATCTGAATCCCATAGGAAAATGTACAAATTGCAGGAAAGTCATGGAGTTTCTGAGCCTGCTGCTCCATCTACAGCTGGGGAGGACCTTGTAAGTGCCATTCCCGACGGTGTGGGATTGGAGGAAGTCTCAGAAAGGCAAGTAAGAGGCTCAGTTAGGGTGGATGGTGCTGGACCAAAGACTTTAAGCTGGCATTCGATTGAATTTCTGCAGCTCTCTGAAAGTCTTCATGAAGAATAGGTACCACGGGGATAATCTGGGCTTGCATCGAGGAGCTCTCAGCAAGTAACTAGAAGTTTCGTTTCAGATCGTGTGCATGATTTTTCTGTACAGTTGAGCATGTGTTGCATCATCTAGTGTTGATGAGGTTACGACCAAGACGGAATGTGTATTTGGCTGTACTAGAGCTTTTGTGCATTGGTTTTAAATCAAGATCATAAACCAGTCAAATGTTCACATCATGTAGACTTCCGATTCATTTCATTACTGTTTCAGTTTCTTTTCATTTAGTCATTACTTGTATAAGAAACTTGGGTTTACATAAGAAAGGATTAGTTATTACTTCTGTAAGAAACTTTGGTTTGTGTAAGAAAGGATTAAAGTTTTTTTGGGCAGAACAGATACATTAAATTTGTTTTAAATTACCCGTCTAACTTGGTCTTCTTTATTAAATTATTATTCCGTCTTTCAAGCTATAATCTTCCCGAGCTCTCGAGTATCACAGGCTGATGTGTAAAGCCATGTTAACATTTAGCAACCACATAAGTCTATGGCTAAGCTTTTAGTTGACCTACGTCCCTTGTGACCTCAATTACATAATTGCTTTGTATTCAAGCTCTCCAGGGAATACTCATCTCATAATTGTATCCTTAATCTACTTTTGAACTAAAAGTAACAACCACCTCCACCCCCAAAAAAAAATAAGCTCAGCATTTACAAAACATTAGGTAGGGCTAAGGTGGCATTTGCTCATGAACATTTTGGCCAAGAAACCCAAGAATGTTACTTCAAGATACGATAGTGATGTATAATGCCAGTATCCACAGGGACAGCGTTGCTGTATTTGGTCTCATCATTCTGTAGTGCAGGTCAAAAAAAGAGCTGACAGGAACTGCTCTGTCAAACAGTCCTATGGGGTTCAGGAGTCCAACAGTCATGGACTTGACTTCATAAGAGAGCATCAAGCAACACGTGTTATGAACACCTCTAGTCTTTTCATCTTTGTACAGTTTTCTTGGATAAATGATCATGCACTACAGCAGCGCCCTTCTGGCATCATCCATCCATTGATCTCGCACATAACTTGCAGCTCAGCATCCACCCCTGTCCAACCCACATACAATGATATGACAGCCGGAGATAAAAGGAACTGAAAGCTGCATTCACGAGCAGGATACATCTAGACAGCACAAGGCAACACTGCTGGAAGTTTGGAATGCTATTTATTAGAATGCAATCTCAAAACAACTTATTGCACATTTTCAGGTAGATATTTGCATAATCTGAAATAGTGGAAACAACCTAACAGTGTGGACTATAATGTACATAACCCTACGTCTCAACAACCGAAGCATGCAAATGCTGGACTAATTCTCTCCACTACAAGACAAGTCACTTGGTATAGTACTCTACAAAAGTCGTGAAAATGTAGCGACAATCACGGTATTCACTGGTCATTGTGCGTGCCGGTTTCAAAAGTGGTGTATGTAAACAGAGTCAATACAACACGTAGACTGGGAGATCCCCTTGTACCGTCTGTGATACAGGCGACTTGGTTCGAGCTGCCAGAAAAGAGCCAACTGGACACCCATGCTTGGGCCAATGCCAGGGCCCCAGAAGCTCTGTTGCCAGAATGTGTGAGCCAAGAGCACGCCATCTGGAGGCATACAGAAGAAATAGAGTACACTCAGAGAGACAGCAACAACTGTCGAGCCTAACGCCAAACTTGTCAAGAAATACAGTGCAGGAATGTGTAGAGTACAGCTGCACGTTGATGGAGTCCTACGGTCACCGACTACAAATGATGGATTTCGACATGATTGGACTTTCGGCCGAGACAAAATTCATAACCCAGA
>JAWQFJ010016825.1:20000-35050 GCA_034096865.1 Theodoxus fluviatilis | reverse complement strand
CTACAAAGCAAGGCCCAATACTACAAAGCAGTGCCCAATGCTACAAAGCAGTGCCCAATACTACAAAGCAGTGCCCAATACTACAAAGCAGTGCCCAATGCTACAAAGCAGTGCCCAATACTACAAAGCAGTGCCCAATACTACAAAGCAGTGCCCAATGCTACAAAGCAGTGCCCAATGCTACAAAGCAGTGCCCAATACTACAAAGCAGTGCCCAATGCTACAAAGCAGTGCCCAATGCTACAAAGCAGTGCCCAATGCTACAAAGCAGTGCCCAATGCTACAAAGCAGTGCCCAATACTACAAAGCAGTGCCCAATACTACAAAGCAGTGCCCAATGCTACAAAGCAGTGCCCAATACTACAAAGCAGTGCCCAATGCTACAAAGCAGTGCCCAATACTACAAAGCAGTGCCCAATACTACAAAGCAGTGCCCAATGCTACAAAGCAGTGCCCAATACTACAAAGCAGTGCCCAATACTACAAAGCAGTGCCCAATACTACAAAGCAGTGCCCAATACTACAAAGCAGTGCCCAATACTACAAAGCAGTGCCCAATACTACAAAGCAGTGCCCAATGCTACAAAGCAGTGCCCAATGCTACAAAGCAGTGCCCAATGCTACAAAGCAGTGCCCAATGCTACAAAGCAGTGCCCAATGCTACAAAGCAGTGCCCAATACTACAAAGCAGTGCCCAATGCTACAAAGCAGTGCCCAATGCTACAAAGCAGTGCCCAATACTACAAAGCAGTGCCCAATACTACAAAGCAGTGCCCAATACTACAAAGCAGTGCCCAATACTACAAAGCAGTGCCCAATGCTACAAAGCAGTGCCCAATGCTACAAAGCAGTGCCCAATGCTACAAAGCAGTGCCCAATACTACAAAGCAGTGCCCAATGCTACAAAGCAGTGCCCAATGCTACAAAGCAGTGCCCAATGCTACAAAGCAGTGCCCAATGCTACAAAGCAGTGCCCAATACTACAAAGCAGTGCCCAATACTACAAAGCAGTGCCCAATGCTACAAAGCAGTGCCCAATACTACAAAGCAGTGCCCAATGCTACAAAGCAGTGCCCAATGCTACAAAGCAGTGCCCAATACTACAAAGCAGTGCCCAATACTACAAAGCAGTGCCCAATACTACAAAGCAGTGCCCAATACTACAAAGCAGTGCCCAATACTACAAAGCAGTGCCCAATGCTACAAAGCAGTGCCCAATGCTACAAAGCAGTGCCCAATACTACAAAGCAGTGCCCAATACTACAAAGCAGTGCCCAATGCTACAAAGCAGTGCCCAATACTACAAAGCAGTGCCCAATACTACAAAGCAGTGCCCAATACTACAAAGCAGTGCCCAATGCTACAAAGCAGTGCCCAATGCTACAAAGCAGTGCCCAATGCTACAAAGCAGTGCCCAATACTACAAAGCAGTGCCCAATACTACAAAGCAGTGCCCAATGCTACAAAGCAGTGCCCAATACTACAAAGCAGTGCCCAATACTACAAAGCAGTGCCCAATACTACAAAGCAATGCCCAATACTACAAAGCAGTGCGCAATACTACAAAGCAGTGCCCAATACTACAAACCAGACCCCAAAACAACAAAGCAGTGCCCAATACTACAAAGCAGTGCCCAATGCTACAAAGCAGTGCCCAATACTACAAAGCAGTGCCCAATGCTACAAAGCAGTGCCCAATGACTACAAAGCAGTGCCCAATCCTACATAGCAGTGCCCAATCATACAAAGCAGTGCCCAATACTACAAAGCAGTGCCCAATACTACAAAGCAGTGCCCAATGCTACAAAGCAGTGCCCAATACTACAAAGCAGTGCCCAATGCTACAAAGCAGTGCCCAATACTACAAAGCAGTGCCCAATACTACAAAGCAGTGCCCAATACTACAAAGCAGTGCCAAATACTACAAAGCAGTGCCCAATGCTACAAAGCAGTGCCCAATGCTACAAAGCAGTGCCCAATACTACAAAGCAGTGCCCAATGCTACAAAGCAGTGCCCAATGCTACAAAGCAGTGCCCAATACTACAAAGCAGTGCCCAATACTTAAAAGCAGTGCCCAATGCTACAAAGCAGTGCCCAATGCTACAAAGCAGTGCCCAATACTACAAAGCAGTGCCCAATGCTACAAAGCAGTGCCCAATGCTACAAAGCAGTGCCCAATACTACAAAGCAGTGCCCAATGCTACAAAGCAGTGCCCAATGCTACAAAAGCAGTGCCAATACTACAAAGCAGTGCCCAATACTACAAAGCAGTGCCCAATACTACAAAGCAGTGCCCAATACTACAAAGCAGTGCCCAATACTACAAAGCAGTGCCCAATGACTACAAAGCAGTGCCCAATGCTACAAAGCAGTGCCCAATGCTACAAAGCAGTGCCCAATACTACAAAGCAGCTGCCCAATGCTACAAAGCAGTGCCCAATACTACAAAGCAGTGCCCAATGCTACAAAGCAGTGCCCAATACTACAAAGCAGTGCCCAATACTACAAAGCAGTGCCCAATGCTACAAAGCAGTGCCCAATACTACAAAGCAGTGCCCAATGCTACAAAGCAGTGCCCAATACTACAAAGCAGTGCCCAATGCTACAAAGCAGTGCCCAATGCTACAAAGCAGTGCCCAATACTACAAAGCAGTGCCCAATACTACAAAGCAGTGCCCAATGCTACAAAGCAGTGCCCAATGCTACAAAGCAGTGCCCTGCACAAGCAGTGCCAATACTACAAAGCAGTGCCCAATGCTACAAAGCAGTGCCCAATGCTACAAAGCAGTGCCCAATGCTACAAAGCAGTGCCCAATGCTACAAAGCAGTGCCCAATGCTACAAAGCAGTGCCCAATACTACAAAGCAGTGCCCAATGCTACAAAGCAGTGCCCAATACTACAAAGCAGTGCCCAATACTACAAAGCAGTGCCCAATGCTACAAAGCAGTGCCCAATACTACAAAGCAGTGCCCAATGCTACAAAGCAGTGCCCAATGCTACAAAGCAGTGCCCAATGCTACAAAGCAGTGCCCAATACTACAAAGCAGTGCTCAATGCTACAAAGCAGTGCCCAATACTACAAAGCAGTGCCCAATACTACAAAGCAGTGCCCAATGCTACAAAGCAGTGCCCAATACTACAAAGCAGTGCCCAATACTACAAAGCAGTGCCCAATACTACAAAGCAGTGCCCAATGCTACAAAGCAGTGCCAAATGCTACAAAGCAGTGCCCAATGCTACAAAGCAGTGCCCAATGCTACAAAGCAGTGCCCAATACTACAAAGCAGTGCCCAATACTACAAAGCAGTGCCCAATACTACAAAGCAGTGCCCAATGCTACAAAGCAGTGCCCAATACTACAAAGCAGTGCCCAATGCTACAAAGCAGTGCCCAATACTACAAAGCAGTGCCCAATACTACAAAGCAGTGCCCAATGCTACAAGCATGCCAATCTACAAAGCAGTGCCCAATACTACAAAGCAGTGCGCTATACTACAAAGCAGTGCCCAATACTACAAAGCAGTGCCCATGCTACAAGCAGTGCCCAATACTACAAAGCAGTGCCCAATACTACAAAGCAGTGCCCAATACTACAAAGCAGTGCCCAATGCTACAAAGCAGTGCCCAATACTACAAAGCAGTGCCCAATACTACAAAGCAGTGCCCAATACTACAAAGCAGTGCCCAATACTACAAAGCAGTGCCCAATGCTACAAAGCAGTGCCCAATGCTACAAAGCAGTGCCCAATGCTACAAAGCAGTGCCCAATGCTACAAAGCAGTGCCCAATACTACAAAGCAGTGCCCAATACTACAAAGCAGTGCCCAATACTACAAAGCAGTGCCCAATACTACAAAGCAGTGCCCAATGCTACAAAGCAGTGCCCAATGCTACAAAGCAGTGCCCAATACTACAAAGCAGTGCCCAATGCTACAAAGCAGTGCCCAATACTACAAAGCAGTGCCCAATGCTACAAAGCAGTGCCCAATGCTACAAAGCAGTGCCCAATGCTACAAAGCAGTGCCCAATACTACAAAGCAGTGCCCAATACTACAAAGCAGTGCCCAATACTACAAAGCAGTGCCCAATGCTACAAAGCAGTGCCCAATGCTACAAAGCAGTGCCCAATACTACAAAGCAGTGCCCAATGCTACAAAGCAGTGCCCAATACTACAAAGCAGTGCCCAATACTACAAAGCAGTGCCCAATGCTACAAAGCAGTGCCCAATGCTACAAAGCAGTGCCCAATGCTACAAAGCAGTGCCCAATACTACAAAGCAGTGCCCAATGCTACAAAGCAGTGCCCAATGCTACAAAGCAGTGCCCAATGCTACAAAGCAGTGCCCAATGCTACAAAGCAGTGCCCAATGCTACAAAGCAGTGCCCAATACTACAAAGCAGTGCGCAATGCTACAAAGCAGTGCCCAATGCTACAAAGCAGTGCCCAATACTACAAAGCAGTGCCCAATACTACAAAGCAGTGCCCAATGCTACAAAGCAGTGCCCAATACTACAAAGCCAGTGCCCAATGCTATAAAGCAGTGCCCAATAGCTACAAAGCAGTGCCCAATACTACAAAGCAGTGCCCAATACTACAAAGCAGTGCCCAATGCTACAAAGCAGTGCCCAATGCTACAAAGCAGTGCCCAATGCTACAAAGCAGTGCCCAATACTACAAAGCAGTGCCCAATACTACAAAGCAGTGCCCAATGCTACAAAGCAGTGCCCAATGCTACAAAGCAGTGCCCAATGCTACAAAGCAGTGCCCAATGCTACAAAGCAGTGCCCAATACTACAAAGCAGTGCCCAATACTACAAAGCAGTGCCCAATACTACAAAGCAGTGCCCAATGCTACAAAGCAGTGCCCAATGCTACAAAGCAGTGCCCAATACTACAAAGCAGTGCCCAATACTACAAAGCAGTGCCCAATACTACAAAGCAGTGCCCAATACTACAAAGCAGTGCCCAATACTACAAAGCAGTGCCCAAATCAACAAAGCAGTGAACAATACTACAAAGCAGTGCCCAATACTACAAAGCAGTGCCCAATACTACAAAGCAGTGCCCTAAGCTGCCATTCTACAAAGCAGTGCCCAATGCTACAAAGCAGTGCCCAATACTACAAAGCAGTGCCCAATACTACAAAGCAGTGCCCAATACTACAAAGCAGTGCCCAATACTACAAAGCAGTGCCCAATGCTACAAAGCAGTGCCCAATACTACAAAGCAGTGCCCAATGCTACAAAGCAGTGCCCAATACTACAAAGCAGTGCCCAATACTACAAAGCAGTGCCCAATACTACAAAGCAGTGCCCAATGCTACAAAGCAGTGCCCAATACTACAAAGCAGTGCCCAATGCTACAAAGCAGTGCCCAATGCTACAAAGCAGTGCCCAATGCTACAAAGCAGTGCCCAATGCTACAAAGCAGTGCCCAATACTACAAAGCAGTGCCCAATACTACAAAGCAGTGCCCAATGCTACAAAGCAGTGCCCAATGCTACAAAGCAGTGCCCAATACTACAAAGCAGTGCCCAATACTACAAAGCAGTGCCCAATACTACAAAGCAGTGCCCAATACTACAAAGCAGTGCCCAATACTACAAAGCAGTGCCCAATACTACAAAGCAGTGCCCAATGCTACAAAGCAGTGCCCAATACTACAAAGCAGTGCCCAATGCTACAAAGCAGTGCCCAATGCTACAAAGCAGTGCCCAATACTACAAAGCAGTGCCCAATGCTACAAAGCAGTGCCCAATACTACAAAGCAGTGCCCAATACTACAAAGCAGTGCCCAATGCTACAAAGCAGTGCCCAATGCTACAAAGCAGTGCCCAATACTACAAAGCAGTGCCCAATACTACAAAGCAGTGCCCAATGCTACAAAGCAGTGCCCAATACTACAAAGCAGTGCCCAATACTACAAAGCAGTGCCCAATACTACAAAGCAGTGCCCAATGCTACAAAGCAGTGCCCAATGCTACAAAGCAGTGCCCAATGCTACAAAGCAGTGCCCAATGCTACAAAGCAGTGCCCAATAATACAAAGCAGTGCCCAATGCTACAAAGTCAATGATGGCAAGAATCCAAGGCAGTGGCCTGACAAGGCTCCTCCGTCTCTCCTCCGTCTCTCCTCCATCTCTCCTCCGTCTCTCCTCCGTCTCTCCTCCATCTCTCCTCCGTCTCTCCTCCATCTCTCCTCCGTCTCTCCTCCGTCTCTCCTCCCTCTCTCCTCCCTCTCTCCTCCATCTCTCCTCCGTCTCTCCTCCCTCTCTCCTCCATCTCTCCTCCGTCTCTCCTCCGTCTCTCCTCCGTCTCTCCTCCGTCTCTCCTCCGTCTCTCCTCCTTCTCCCCTGACAAGGCCCCTCCATCTCTCTTCTCTCTGTCTTCCTTGTCTCTTGACAAGGCTCCTCTATCTCAGTCTACACAGCTCAGTTGCGAACTCCCTGTGGAAGAGCTAATGTCAAGAGCGGCTCCTCGTGTAGGTTCAATGCGAGTGATGCCTCCTCGTGGTGGCAGCACACGCCTGTTTGCACATCTCGCTTGTTCCCCCAAAGTCCAGCACTGGTCGCGGAGGCCCTTGAATAGGCTCGGGGACAGAGCGTGGGAGATCTCGCACAGAGTGACAAGGCTTGGCACTGGGAGAGGAAGAGGCAAATTAGTCCTTTAGAGCCCCTTGTGTCAACACAAAGAACGGGCTTTACTCGCACCTCAAGTCAGCGTGTCCCGGTCAACTAGGTTGCAGGGTTCCTGGGTGTGCGGAAGGATCCGGGATCGTTACGGCCATTCAGCAGGCAGCTCTTCAACAGCGTTTTGTTAGCTAATGATGTAGACTCACCCTCTAGGAACGACGTAGTCGTCCAAGAGGGGAGGGACAATCAGCCTAACAGAGTTTACAAACTAAACTCGACCACCACTCCTTGGGGGGACACCACAAACAGTCAAGCAATGTTTAACAAACAGTGAAAAGGACCACTGATTCAGGTATAAATAAACAAACCAAAGTTTATTCAACAATAAAATAACAACAAAATCCACAACAACAAATTCGGTTCACTCCAGCAAGGTGACTCCAGACACACCGAAACCTGGAATCAATTTACCACAAGTAAACTCACCCACGTTACCTTGTGGTAAAGGAAACCTCTTCCCTCTCTCTATCACCAAAATTCCAGAAACCAGAATAAATTATTAAACAGTTCAGGCATAAAACAACCACTCATTCCGACCACTCGTTCTAACAACCTCATAAGAACGAGTGGAATCTCACACAGAGATAAAAGCCTGTCACTCCTAAAAATGACCATGAAATCCAACCTCACTCCAACCCACAACCAGTCTTCCAACTTTCTCCCCAAGCATTTAACAAACACCTTTGTTAAAATAAAACCTTCTCCCAAATTTCACTTAAACCCCGAATCTGAATACAAAACTCCCTTAGAAGATTTACTAGAACTTGCCAGCAATCCTGCAATCGAAGTTACTCAAATCAGACTCCTGCAACAACACACCACTGTCGCTGCATACCAATGAAGTCTTAGACTCCCTCTAGCTCCTCCCCCTTTCCCCCTCTGGCGGTGACGCACATCCGCCCAAACACTGAATGGTGAAAGGTAAACAGACCAACTCCGCTCCACATGCAAACTCCCGTTCGCGCCGCGCTCTCCTCGCTCGACAAGCTCACACGAAACCACTCACGCGAGCAACAACCAATGTCGACACAAACACATGCGAGGAAGCAAGTGAAAAGGTTCACTCTTACCCTTTTGTCGCCTGGACTCTCTTCCAGTTCAGAAAAACTCCAATCCCAACGTGACCTTACCCAGTGCACGCCATTGGAACTACACAGGCGATAAAACATAACCAATCCCACAGAAATCCTAAAGCGACCCCTACCCTCTTCCACACTTTCAGTCCTCTGAAAAGAGAAATTGTCTCAACCCACACTTGAACAATTTACTGGAGAAAAAACACAGTCTCTCCTTGGAAGTCTCTGGTAGTACTCTCATAGATAGACGCACGCCGAGCGTCTCCGGTGTCGCATCAGACATATAGGCCCTCTTCAAATACGCCCCCCTTTGTCCCGTCATGAGATTAACATTGACCCACAAGCACCTAGCTTATTACCCAAGTCAGTTAAGTTCAGCAAGTCAATTCTGAACCACGGCAGATATCTCCACAGTCATCTGAGCCAGTGTGATAAATGTCATCCTATCGAGAGAATCAAGTCATGTATCACACTCCACTCCATTGCATGTCACACCTGCAACAAACAGCTGCGCCCTTACACCGCCCCGAGCGGGTGTATACGCTAGCATCTCTCCAACCCTCTGCCTCTAATCAATCTTACCCTGATGATTAGGCCACTTCGTGTGGACTTCACACCCAACCAAAGGTGTATTTCGTTAGACCCTTAACCATTAGCCCATAAGCCAGTCCTAACGAAATCGTAGCTACCAAGCTACTAACGAAGATTTGTACTTGCACGACCGTAGGAACCACCACAGTCAGACGAAGCGCTCCCCTGCACTTCCCAGCGTCGTTCTCAGCCTCGCACTGGACCCGTGTCAGTGCAGCATCCCTCAGAAATGACGGCGTACTCCGAGATCCGCCCGTACGGACTCGACGTGACGATACCGCAGAGCTTTACCAGTAGCAGTCGCAGTAACCGTAGAATTACGTAGGAACGAAGATATGGGTAGGTAGGTAGACCGGTAGACCCGTAGACACGTAGATAATCAGGCGAACAGCCAAGCAAAGCAACCAAGTAGACAAATAACCTCAGGTCCCAGGCTGTGGTTCGGTCCACAGAAACTTCGTCCTACTCACAGACCGAAGTCACCAGAGAGATTTTACCACACTCTCGTACAGACCGAAGTCACCAGAGAGATTTTACCACACTCTCGTACAGACCGAAGTCACCAGAGAGATTTTTACCACACTCTCGTACAGACCGAAGTCACCAGAGAGATTTTACCACCAAGGCCAACCGCCTTGCCCGCCACCACGTGGCTCCACGGTCAGCGGAGCTTTTGCCCCGCTACCGTCCCCATCCAACGATGGATATGATCTGCCCAGACCAACGCTATCAAACCCTCGCGTCGCTTCTCCCACGTGATTAACTACCAATCGGTAATGAGAATTTTCCCGCTCTTGAAATTTCCCCTAATCACTGTTTAACAAAAGTTCGCGGGCTTCGAATCCGTGCTAGCGAATGTGTAGACCCCATGGCGTACCCCTGTAGCGTGGAAAATAGTAACCCGTGGAAAACAGTGACGGAAGTCATCGCAGAGTTATCTGCGAGGGATTTTCTGAAAATTCAACTCTAAAAAGAGACGGCACCCGCCACTCCGCCTGACTGACTTGGCACGCCCGGGGAGTTATGCTAAGATCCGGCCGCGTGAATATATCTGCGTTTTGTGACAAACGTCTTGCTCGGCGGTACTGTACTCCATGCACCTTAACGGTGCGCGTGATTCGGGTGTAATCTTAAGCTAAACGACGTTTATTGGCGCTGCTGAAATGGTCGAAGTCGGAAACATTCGGAACGTCGTTTAGCTTAAGATTACACCCGAATCACGCGCACCGTTAAGGTGCATGGAGTACAGTACCGCCGAGCAAGACGTTTGTCACAAAACGCAGATATATTTACGCGGCCGGATCTTAGCATAACTCCCCGGGCGTGCCAAGTCAGTCAACGGTCGCGTTTTATAAAACCAGACTACAAACAGACTACAGGGAGGTGACTCCCATATTATTTCCGGCAGGGGAGACGGCTTTACACGGGGAAAAACTTTTTTGAACGCTACATCATGTGTTAAACTACACAAATGCACCAAAACCTCGTAAAGCAACTAATGCGTCGTTTGTCGGAATATATTTCATGCGAAGAACAGGTGCAGGAGCGGTAAATTGCATAAAGCTTGTCCCTCGCAGATAACTCTGCGATGACTTCCGTCACTGTTTTCCACGGGTTACTATTTTCCACGCTACAACCCCCTCGCCACCCCGATGACCCTCCTAGAGTGACGTCACACCCCCCTGTCACTCAAACTACTGTCGCAATGCGTCAGGACCCATTGAACGCAGATACGGAGTAGATTCACACTCTAACAATTTAGCGGTATCACCTAACGACATCATATCACACTTTCGTCGCGCATTCAGCAGGCAGCTCTTGAACAGCGTCGTAATTCCACTATCCCTGGAAACGCTTCCCGCCAGCGCTGCCTGCGTGGGAAGGGAGGGCGGTACGGGCTGGCCTTGAACGAGAGACCCACAGCAGCCTCTACGCCACGCGATGCTGGGGCGTCCCCGAGCAAGCAGCCTTCACAGGCCTTCGCGGGTGGCGGGCGACCTTCCAGTCTCCTGGCCAGGATCTCGCCACGCCAGCAGACTGCCGCTGTTGCGTTCTCTCCAGTGTCATCGACACCAGGAAGGCTGAGGAGCTTGCAGACAGGGTCACAGGCGGGTGGGGATGATACCGTCAGGAGGGCAGCCACTGCAGCCCACTGCCGCACGCCCTGCGAGCCCTGTCTGTGGCCACGCACCCTGGGTGGGGAGGGACCAGGCTGGCGTCTCTGGAATCAGCAGCCCTGGATGTCAGGCCGCGTGGACCGTGTGGGCCTCACCCTCATCGTCGGTGGTGCGTGTCTGGCTGGTGAATGAAGCCGTCCCACAATTCCCTGTGGACCCTTTTGCCCTCAACCCTCATCGCCAGCAGCATGCATCGTTTCCCGCACGGTCCGAGGGCCGGGACTTTGGAAATGACTTTGAGGGAAATGTCCCTGGCCACAGCCCCAGCTGTCATGCAGGCCGCCGTGCGAGGACAGACATGACTTCTTCCCTGGCCCCTCGGTGCTGACTAACTGGAGCTGTTTGCAGGGAGGGAGACGGACGAGGGAGAGGAGGGGGTGCAGTGCGGGGACAAGCTGGCGTGTGGAGAGGACAAGGGACAAAAGCGCCGTGTCTGGGCAGAGAGAGGACAGCGCCCTCCCATCCATTTTCACACGGCGTCACTTTGGTGGGAGACTCCACGAGCCGACAGAGGAACTTTCCACCGAGTTTTCTCTGATCATCTTCATGACTTTGCCCACAAACTACGCGGCCAGTCATCGCTACCTCCATTGTTTTCATGAAGACCGGGCTGCCACGTTGTCCTCTAGTCCTTGACTGCGTGGTCTTCGTCCCTGCCTCGACACGTCACAGGCAGACGTCCCCATGGCAACGGGGGGGGGGGGGGGGGGGGGTTGCCAGACGCTGACACTCATCTGACGTTCCATGACGCTCTATACAAAACTCGTGGTCTTCAAATGATTCCATGACGCTCTACACAAGGCCCGTGGTCTTCAAATGATTCATGACGTTCTGTACAAGGGCCGTGGTCTTCGATTGATTCCATGACGTTCTGTACAAGGGCCGTGGTCTTCAACTGATTCCATGACATTCTGTACAAGGGCCGTGGTCTTCAACTGATTCCATGACGTTCTGAACAAGGGCCGTGGTCTTCAACTGATTCCATTACGTTCTGAACAAGGGCCGTGGTCTTCAACTGATTCCATGACGTTCTGTACAAGGGCCGTGGTCTTCAACTGATTCCATGACGTTTTACACAAGGGCCGTGGTCTTCAACTGATTCCATTACGTTTTACACAAGGGCCGTGGTCGTCAACCGACTTTTATAAATGACGTTTTATACACGGCCCAGTTTTGCGTAGAGAAAGTGAAACTGTACAGACCAGTTTTACATAGCGCGACCATTGGACTCCAGTGGAGAAAGTGCGACCCCAGTGGAGAAAGCGTGACCGTAGCGAAGAAAATGTAACTGCAGTGGAGAAAGTGGGACTGCAGTGGAGAAAATGTGACTGCAGTGGAGAACGTGTGACCGCAAGGGAGAAAGTGTGACCACAGTGGAGAGGGCGTGACTGCAGTGGAGAAAGCGTGACCGCAGTGGAGAAAGTGTGACCGCAATGGAGTTGGCGTGACCGCAGTGGAGAGAGCGTGACCGCAGTGGAGAAAGTGTGACCGCAGTGAAGAAAGTGTGACCGCAGTGGAGAAAGTGTGACCGCAGTGGAGAAAGTGTGACCGCAGTGGAGAAAGTGTGACCACAGTGGAGAAAGCCTCACCGCAGTGGAGAAAGTGTGATCGCAATGGAGTTGGCGTGACCGCAGTGGAGAGGGTGTGACCGCAGTGGAGAAAGTGTGACCGCAGTGGAGAGGGCGTGACCGCAGTGGAGAAAGTGTGACCGCAGTGGAGAGGGCGTGACCGCAGTGGAGAAAGTGTGACCGCAGTGGAGAAAGCGTGACCGCAGTGGAGAAAGTGTGACCGCAGGGGAGAAAGCGTGACTGCAGTGGAGAAAGTGTGACCGCAGTAGAGAAAGTGTGACCGCAGTGGAGAAAGTGTGACCGCAGTGGAGAAAGTGTGACCGCAGTGGAGAAAGTGTGACTGCAGTGGAGAACGGGTGACTGCAGAGGAGAAAGTGTGACCGTAGGGGAGAAAGTGTGACCGTAGGGGAGAAAGTGTGACCATAGAGAAGAAAGTGTGACCGCAGTGGAGAAAGTGTGACCGCAGTGGAGAAAGTGTGACCGCAGTGGAGAAAGCCTCACCGCAGTGGAGAAAGTGTGACATCAGTGGAGAGAGTGTGACCGCAGTGGAGAGGGCGTGACTGCAGTGGAGAGAGCGTGACTGCAGTGGAGAGAGCGTGACCGCAGTGGAGAAAGTGTGACCGCAAGGGAGAAAGTGTGACCGCAGTGGAGATGGCGTGACCGCAGTGGAGAAAGTGTGACCGCATTGGAGAAACTGTGACCGCAGTGGAGAAAGTAACGGATGCAGAAAGGACCTGTCGAGACAAAAAACGTGTGTCTAAACATGGAGTGTGCGTTGATACCTTTATTGGAAGATATTAATAGATCTGATGTCGATTTCTCACACTGACACGCAGCCAAGCCCGCGTTGGAGGGAGGCTAGCTGGTGGAGCACACTGGGTGGTGGAGCACACTGGGTGGTGGAGCACACTGGGTGGTGGAGCACAGTGGATGGTGGAGCACACTGAATGGTGGAGCACACTGGGTGGTGGAGCACACTGGGTGGTGGAGCACACTGGGTGGTGGAGCACACTGGTTGGTGGAGCACACTGGGTGGTGGAGCACACTGGGTGATGGAGCACACTGGGTGATGGAGCACACTGGGTGATGGAGCACACTGAATGGTGCAGCACACTGGATGGTGGAGCACACTGAATGGTGGAGCACACTGGGTGGTGGAGCACACTGGGTGGTGGAGCACACTGGGTGGTGGAGCACACTGAATGGTGGAGCACACTGGGTGGTGGAGCACACTGGGTGGTGGAGCACACTGGGTGGTGGACCACAGTGGATGGTGGAGCACACTGAATGGTGGAACACACTGGGTGGTGGAGCACACTGGGTGGTGGAGCACACTGGGTGGTGGACCACAGTGGATGGTGGAGCACACTGAATGGTGGAACACACTGGGTGGTGGAGCACACTGGGTGGTGGAGCACACTGGGTGGTGGAGCACACTGGGTGGTGGAGGACACTGAATGGTGGAGCACACTGGGTGGTGGACCACAGTGGATGGTGGAGCACACTGGGTGGTGGAGCACACTGGGTGGTGGAGCACACTGGGTGGTGGAGCACACTGGGTGGTGGAGCACACTGGGTGGTGGAGCACACTGGGTGGTGGAGCACACTGGGTGGTGGAGCACACTGGGTGGTGGACCACAGTGGATGGTGGAGCACACTGAATGGTGGAACACACTGGGTGGTGGAGCACACTGGGTGGTGGAGCACACTGGGTGGTGGAGCACACTGGGTGGTGGAGCACACTGGGTGGTGGAGCACACTGGTTGGTGGAGCACACTGGGTGGTGGAGCACACTGGGTGGTGGAGCACACTGGGTGGTGGAGCACACTGGATGGTGGAGCACACTGGGTGGTGCACCACAGTGAATGGTGGAGCACACTGGGTGGTGGAGCACACTGGGTGGTGGAGCACACTGGGTGGTGGAGCACACTGAATGGTGGAGCACACTGAATGGTGGAGCACACTGGGTGGTGGAGCACACTGGGTGGTGGAGCACACTGGGTGGTGGAGCACACTGGATGGTGGAGCACACTGAATGGTGGAGCACACTGAATGGTGGAGCACACTGGGTGGTGGAGCACACTGGGTGGTGGAGCACACTGGGTGGTGGACCACAGTGGATGGTGGAGCACACTGGGTGGTGGAGCACACTGGGTGGTGGAGCACACTGGGTGGTGGAGCACACTGGGTGGTGGAGCACACTGGGTGGTGGAGCACACTGGGTGGTGGACCACAGTGAATGGTGGAGCACACTGGGTGGTGGAGCACACTGGGTGGTGGAGCACACTGGGTGGTGGAGCACACTGGGTGGTGGAGCACACTGGGTGGTGGAGCACAGTGGATGGTGGAGCACACTGGGTGGTGGAGCACACTGGGTGGTGGAGCACACTGGGTGGTGGAGCACACTGGGTGGTGGAGCACACTGGAAGGTGGAGCACACTGGGTGGTGGACCACAGTGGATGGTGGAGCACACTGGGTGGTGGAGCACACTGGGTGGTGGACCACAGTGGATGGTGGAGCACACTGAATGGTGGAGCACACTGAATGGTGGAGCACACTGAATGGTGGAGCACACTGGGTGGTGGAGCACACTGGGTGGTGGAGCACACTGGATGGTGGACCACAGTGGATGGTGGAGCACACTGGGTGGTGGAGCACACTGGGTGGTGGAGCACACTGGGTGGTGGAGCACACTGGGTGGTGGAGCACACTGGGTGGTGGAGCACACTGGGTGGTGGAGCACACTGGGTGGTGGAGCACACTGGGTGGTGGAGCACACTGGATGGTGGAGCACACTGAATGGTGGAGGACACTGAATGGTGGAGCACACTGGGTGGTGGAGCACACTGGGTGGTGGAGCACACTGAGTGGTGGACCACAGTGGATGGTGGAGCACACTGGGTGGTGGAGCACACTGGGTGGTGGAGCATACTTGGTGGTGGAA
>JAWQFJ010016825.1:0-10000 GCA_034096865.1 Theodoxus fluviatilis | reverse complement strand
GCAGGTGCTTCAAAAGGTAAGTTTTTAATATTTTTATTTCATTTTATTTTATTTTTTTCGATGTTACCAGTCAGTTAGAGTGTTATGTGCATGCCAACCACCGTGCTAGGACTTGTGAAGAGGGCTGAAGCTGTTTAGCTAAGTACCATGACAATATTTGAATTGAAAGGTGGTTTTATGGTATACCTCTCTCAATATCCTTGATTTCAAGGTCAGGTTCACATGTTTGGGATCAAGCATACTTGGTGAGTAGGATATTTTGTTTGTTCTTTTGAGTAATACATTGTATTTTTCTTTGAGCAAGGGAAAGTAAATTTTAATGTGTACATGCCATGTACACCCTGTCCCCCCTCGCCTCAAAAAAAAAAAAATATGACAACAACAAAAATCCAAAGACAAGACGTTTTCAGATCTGATTGGTTATACATTATATAAATTTCTTGCCTTTGAATGACCTCCCAAAACACTGCCAAAATGCACCAGATTGCACAGATTTGCACCATTTTTCTCAAAATTTTCCGGGGGGGCATGCCCCCGGACCCCCCTAGAGGGGCGTGCCTGCTTCGCAGGCACGCACTCGTGGCTTCGCCACTTCGATGAGAAGACCCTAAAACAATTTTAAGCACCCCCCCTCAAAAAACTTTGATCCGGCCCTGTAAGCTGTACAAGGCTTTCGTCGATTTTAAGAAAGCCTTTGATTCGGTGGACAGGGAAGCATTGTGGGAGGTACTGAGAATGCATGGGATGAGAGGTAGGATGCTGAAAATGATTCAGGGCATGTATTCTTCAGTTTGGTATTGTGTAAGATGCAATGGACAATGTACTGATCGGTTTGAGTGCAAACGGGGCCTGAAACAGGGTTGCAAAACCAGTCCGATTATTTTTTCTCTACTGATCACGTATGTGGCTAAGATGGTGATTCAAAACGGCAAACATGGTGTTCAGCTGATACTCAATTTTGCAGCTGTATACTTACTCTTGTTCCCTGACGACATTGTAGGCCTACTTATCGCGGACACCCCCATAGGTCTGCAGAATCAGCTCAGTGTGCTAGTGGAAGAAGCAAGCAAGCTTGGTTTGGTTGTAAATTCTGATAAAACAAAGGTTTTAGTGTTCCGAAATGGTGGGTTTCTTGCCGAACATGAAAAATGGGTATTAGATGGGAAGAGGTTGGAGGTCGTGAATGAATACAAATATCTAGGAACGAAATTCAACATGATTGTCATATAAAACTTTACAACTAGACCTGGTTGAGAGGGCAAAAGCGGGCTTGCTTCAGGTCATCAGGTGTGTAAAAAGATTGGGTGATGTTTCGTCTAACGTCTTCTTTAAACTTTTTGATGCGCAGATATCTCCTATCCTCATGTACTCTTCAGAATTGTGGGGCCTCTATGACTGTTCAAATGTGGAAATCATTCACTTACAGGTGTCAAGAGTTGCTGAGTGGTAGTGGCTTGTATACAACTCTTGATCCTGTAATATGGAAGGAACTTCCTACCCCTGGGCTACTTGGGAAAAGACGTCCACGAAACAGAACACGCAAGTATAGATAAATGAATAACAAAGGGTTTAATATTCAGAGGGTCAAATGAAACAATTACAAATACAGACTTTCCAGTTCACAATCCGCCTCCACGACACAAATCCAAACCTTCACCCCTTCACCTCCGCAGCACAAATCACAAACCCTTCACCCCTTCACCTTCGCAGCACAAATCACAAACTCTTCACCCATTCACCTCCGCAGCACACATCACAAACCCTTCACCCCTTCACCTCCGCAGCACAAATCACAAACTCTTCACCCCTTCACCTCCGCAGCAACAATCACCAATCCTTCACCCCTTCACCTCCGCAGCACCAATCATCACAATTCAACCTCCACAGCACAAATCATCACTATTTAACCTCTACAGCACAAATCATCTCTATTCAACCTCTACAGCACAAATCATCACTATTCAATCATCCATGCCCAGACCACCAAATCTCAAGCCAGGATCTGAAACAAACAAATGAAAAGAAATAGCTATTTCTCCCTCGTTTACAACACAACCAACGAGGAGTACGAGGTGGAAAATGAACGACACAGAAGGAGAACAAAAGACCATACACACTCACTCTACCATCCGGAGCGGCTAGTGTCTGAGCCAGCCACGCTATCCCTCCTAAATAGAGCGATCACTAGGCCGGCACGAGAAAATGAATAAACTCACTTTTAACATGACGAAACTAAATTCATCAACGGCCTTGGTGAAGTACAAACCAAAAAGCATGAGAAGTAACTGAAAAGCCCGGCGATAAACCAAAACAGCCGTGCAGAACGTGCACAAGGCTCTCAGTTACTTAATCAGCAATCCAAAAATGTAATTAACCATTCCAAAACATGAGAACGCCAACCAGGCAACGTGTAAAACAAGAAAAGGCATTACGCTGAACCACCAAGAAGACCAAATAGTTTAAAGCCCCTATAGGCTCCTACACACATACCGGTTGTCCCCCGGTTTCGCTGCCGATCCGGTCAAGAATCGGAAAGGCGCCTATACACGTACCGGTTTTCAAGGCAATTTTGCTCCCGATCCGGTCTGACCGTGCGTGTAAAAATCGGGTTGACAGCCACACGCAACGATTACACCGAGACTGAGCACTCGAGCGATTTTCATTTACGCAAAGCGAGGTCAGAATTTAGAGTTACGTCCCTTTCCCGAGGTATGGCAACGATGCTTCGACATGTAGCTCTATGCGTGTGACCTGCATTTTATTTGTAAAATATAGGAGCTTTCACGACCTATTGATGCATTCAACATACAGCTTTGATAAATTAATGCTGTTCATGGCTTACATTTTCTTTGGATGGGTTTCTATTATCCCCCAAAATCTGCGTTTTCTGTGCGAACATGCACGCAACGAAAGCCGCTGACAGATGCTTTCACGTGAAGGTGCATTGACCCGCATTTCCAATTTTACAATGTAGGAGCTTTCACGACCTATTGATGCATTCAACATACAGCTTTGATAAATTAATGCTGTTCATGGCTTACATTTTCTTTGGATGGGGTTTTAGTATCCCCCAAATACACCATTTTCTGTGCAAAGCGGAGACAGGTCCGCCATTAAAATTGGCAACTAGTCGCGAGATTCTGGTCAGGAAGCTATCAGCTCACTTTGCTCGCCATGGCATCCCAGAAATCGTGATCAGCGACAACTGTCCGCAGTTCACCGCCAAGGAGTTTCAAGACTTCACCACCAAATGTGACTTCAGCCACATCACCTCCACCCCAGGTCACCCGTAGTCCAATGGCTTGGCAGAAAAGACAGTCCAAACAGCTAAGCGCATCCTCTCCAAAGCAAAACTTGATGGTGCCAATCCACTTTTTGCCCTGCTCGAGTATCGATGTACTCCTGTGGATGACCTCGCCTCACCAGCTCAACTTCTAATGGGCCGCCAGCTCCGCTACATCCTGCCAGCTGCCGAAACAACTCCACAACCAACCACCATCAATCCCAGCAAAGTAACCTCCAGACGATAGCAGATTCAGGCAACACAGAAAAAATGCTATGACCGCTCCGCTCGCTCTTTGCAACCACTGAAATATGGTGACACAGTAAATGTCCAACTCTTCAAGGGAGATGCATGGAAACCAGGTACTGTCACCAACTTGAAGAGCACCCCACGATCATACCAAGTGGAAACAAACGACGGTGGTACCTACACCCGCTATTGACGTTTCCTCAGGCCACGAGCATCAACACCAAAACAACCAACATCACAACAATGCCCACCAAGCCTCACAGGCAGAATGGAACAGAGTTTCAAGTAAATACAGACTCAGCCCCCAGACCAGTACCAACACTTGGAAACTACACAACCAGATCGGATCGAGCAGTGAAGAGTCCCAAGAGACTTGATCTGTAGACACACTGATATCTACATATCTATATGATCAGACACACAGGACACAACACATTAACCAAATATGCTATTTCAGGATGTGGACTTGTAACAACATACACATGAGCAAACAGCCATTACACGTTACACCAGTGATACAGCCATGGAAGACAATCAGAATCTTAAATGTTAATGCTTAATGTGTCCCATAATTTTTATCCCTGTACATTGAAGCATCTTCCCTCTTAATTTGGTCCCCATAATCCTTTCTTTCCATAAGAAGAGGGATGTAATGTTTTGATCTCGCGATCACTAACTTGTCCATCAAGGGAAGCAACTTCATTGGGAGAAATTACACCCGGAGTTACCTCCCCGCGCTCGGCACCATGAGCTAGCTGGAATAAACACGTGCTACCGACACCGTCTCGTCAAATCCTTCCCATCACCTATCTTAAATGGTCACCGACTATAATAAATACTTTATTGTGGAGGCCATCGGCCCAGTACAATGACTCAGAATCAAACATTTTTGAATGATATAGACCTTCTCTTAAATGACTGAAATAAATAAGAGCTCACACATCTCACTCTTTCTCTTTCATCACTTGAAAAACAAACTGTCCAGGTGTCTTGCATGGTGAGTCCTATACAAAAGAGCAGGTATTTCATCCTTAAATCTTCATATGCTGGACATGTGAACAGAAAATGCATTTCATCCTCTTCACTTTCGTTGCAGCTGGGGCATAATAAAGAAGGCGGCTCACTATATCTATATCGATGTACAGATCTGAGTTCACCTAAACCCAAACGAAACCGTATACACAACTCTCTGAAGATAGGCTAAAAGGAGACATTCATATTTACAATGATGCAAAATGCTTGAAAATAGGAGGAATAGTGACAAAGTTATGAGGTACCGTTCTGACGATTTGAGAATGAGGGCTTTAACATTTAGGTAATGTTTTTTAATGCATCGTAGTGTTGTCATTGTGATGGCTCTTTTGAACTGGGTATACTGACTGACCAGATGCACAGCTACCAATGGAGAAAAAAGCTTAAGAAAAGATGTGTTGCGAGAATATACTCTATGATGCAGCACGCGGCTGACATGCTTACATTTTATCACTCATGCGTGGACAAAGTAGGCCTACTGATTTCTCGACGAAACTTTCACTTCTATTTCGGTAGGGCAAGGAAGAAAATAACTATATTTCACACAAACGGATGTTGTGGTATAAACAAATGGAGGTTCCAAATTTAAATATCAAAACTGACTTACATGGCCGATATCTCGAAAGGAGGTTGGGTGGCTAGCTTTCTTCTTATTTTACGGTGGAGGGCGACATATCCAGTGTTGACACACAAGGAGGCAGTTCCAGTACACGAGAATCTTCAAACGTGTGACTGTTTACTTCATCCCTCTAGCCGGATGGATAGATGGGTGGAGTTTAAGGGCCTATCAGCTTTGTATGCTATATAAGGCCACGACGTTGATAAACACCCACTTTTATCAATGTAATAAATATACCTCACGACAGTGGATTCTAGTACGATTCACTTAAGTCACATGGAATGTTTGAGATAGATTCGAGTTCCACTGCCCATTAGCCCGCGTGGGCTATGTAAAATCTCTAATGACGACAGTTCACAAAAACCGCCAGAGCAAAATTCACATATAGATGTCACTTATGGATGGATGGAGCCGTGAAGGCCATACAAGGCTACAGTGTCATTCAATGAGAAATTTTGAATTAGAAGATTATCTCAAAACAGATAAATGGAGAAACATCGAAAACAATGAAGGCATAGAACCCCTCTATCCGGGTATGATTAATTAGCCTGAGAATTTCTGGTTTGAGGATCCTATGGTAGCCATCCTTCAGAACTATTCACACGTTGACGTTCATTCACACTCATCAGAACTCCGCACCTCGTAACATTTTGGTATGAGTGTCTGTGTAAGTACAGGTATGCACGTGTGTGTGTGTGTGTGTGTGTGTGTGTGTGTGTGTGTGTGTGTGTGTGTGTGTGTGCGTGTGTGGGCGCCTCCGTGCGCGCATGTGAAATGCAACTGCATTGCCTACTTATATTTTTTAGATTGCATGTATTTGAGTGCATGATTCGCGCTCGCCTGTGTATGATAACATGCTCCATTAACAGTCAACAGTTTATATAACACCACGTACTGCACTATTTAGAGTTTCACAACGTTCGCTCAGTGAAAGACTAAGCTTTGTTTTTAAGTATGGCGCCTGAGACCAATGCTTTCACCCTGGTAATTATACAGGTACACAGTGTAGATCTTTAGCGTAATGCGATATAGTTGAAGAGCACGATTTGTTTCCGAAATAATTATTAGCTGTAAACATTCAAGTACATGGTCAGCCAAATAAATTACTGTTTGATGTCCACTCAATGTCATTTCTTGACCACCATTTGTGATGGCAACCATGAAATCAACGACAGTGTTCAAGCGCCCGGGGACCTTGACGTTGAAGGCCACTGCTGGGGTGATGACCTAGAAACACAAAGAGCCTTTACTGGTCACCACAGTGTCTCTGGCACTGATACCGGTTCTACAACAACGCACATAGCTAAATTTCATAACACAGCGCTTTTCCTCTGTTGATACCAGACATGCAGTCAGATGCTGAAGGAAGGACGACGACAGATCTTCTGCCACATCGGCGTGTGTACTTGGAATACAGTTCCTGTTATAGCCTATATACAGATTCTCTACGACGCTGCCCTTTCCCAAGCTAAGATTTCCTCGGCTCTGTCCCTTATCAGAAAGTCTAATAACGAAGGTTGTCGAATTGGAAACGTTCGAACTTCGGCCTTCTGCTGCAAACGCTGTTGATGAGGAAGGTGAGCAGCGCGCCCAGCAGTATCCCAGCCACCGCCATGCCTACTCCTAGGCCTGCCACGGCACCTGTCAAGAAGTAACAAAGTCAATGATCCGTGTGTTACTACTAATGACGATGATGGCGGCGAAGAAGAAGTAGGAGGAGGAGGGGGAGGAGGAGGGGGAGGGGGAGGGGGAGGGGGAAGGGGAGGAGGAGCAAGAGCAGGAGGAGCAGGAGGAGCAGGAGGAGCAGGAGGAGCAGGAGCAGGAGCAATTGATGATGATGATGATGATGATGATGATGATGATGATGATGATGATGATGATGATGATGATGATGATGATGATGATGATGATGATGATGATCGAAATGTTACGGCCCATCAGCCTTCGCAGGCTATGCCAAACTATTGACTACAAAATCGCTAGAGATGGTTAGAGTAAGGGCGAGTCATGTCTCGATTTCCCTGTCGCCCTTCACGAATCGCTTAGGGAGACGCAGAGAGTTAGTTTTAGTCGCAACCCGCAGGATGTTGTTACAAATCCGTCTGAGTGACAATGCAGTGAGGTTCAGTGTTGCCTGAGACATTTTGATGCCTCTTGGAAAGTTCTGGAACTATTTGAATTTCATGAAATGTTGACAGTTTATATGTGGACTACTTGCTGTCTGTTCCATCCAAAAGTCAACCAGAAATGCACATCGGACGAATAAACCGCACATTATCCCTCCGGGTTTACTGGAGGTCCTACATACTTTATCTGTCTGTGTGTGTGTCTGTCTGTCTGTCCCAACTTAACGGCTTATATCTCAAAAACTACTGGACGGATTTTCTTGACATTTTGCACACTAACTGGAAGTTAGGTCCGATTGAATGTATCAAATTTTCAGAATCGAGGCTTGAAGAGAAAGTGTTTTTTTAAGGTCGTACACTCGAGAGCGCCTCCCCAAATACTCGATTCATGGAATGGCGAAATTGCGAAATGTGTGACGTCATCAACAACGTGACGTCATTTGCGAGTAGAGTTTTGATAAGGATGAATTTCGAGAACATTGGTGAAAGGATAAAGAAGGATTTTTTACGATGCAAGTAGTCAGTTGATGGAATGGCGACCCACTCCACATCCACATCCCTTTCTCGCTGTATCTCGCGTGGTAACAGTTGCAAGCGCCAAAATGGCTTCCGAATGAAAGCCGACTAACTCGTTGCATTGTATTCTGGACAGCATTTGTGTCTCATTTTTGCCAGACAGTGAGAAGATTTCTCAGACTGTGATAGACAGGGGTATGAATAAATACTACTCATGTTATTTAGACGAAATAAAGATCTATTAGCAAGCGGATTAAACGGTGGAGGTGACAGCTCGGTGCTTCAGATCAATGCGCCGCACATTATGTATCGACTTTATTTCCATCTTGACGCTGCTAAGCAGAAGATCAACCAACCATCCTCATTGCTCGTGCAAGGCTGGGTAAGTGTTGTTGTTGTTTTTTTAATCATTTATCTGTTACGTGTTTGATGGAGTAACCGAAGCTCGCATTCCAAAATTGTAGAACCTACTCTTGAAGTGTTGTGTGTGGAGCCAAAAAGCTTGCGCAACTGTCCTTCGCACTGACTGTCCTATGCACGGACTGTCCTTTGCATTAACTGTCCTTCACACTGACTGTTCAATGCACTGACTGTCCGATGCACTGACTGTCCTATGCACTTTCACACTGACCAGTGCACAGAATGACCGGTGCGTGTCCGAAGCACTGGTGAGCGCGACAAAAACTTTGAGCGGACTGCTAGATCTTTACCCACTGTAGAAAGGGGTACTGCTAATTACCGTCAACTACCGTCAACTACCGTCAACTACCGTCAACTACCGTCAACTACCGTCAACTACCGTCAACTACCGTCAACTGTTAATTACCGTCAACTACCGTCAACTACAAATTCCACTGAACATTGAACAGTGTATTTGCATATTTAAAATTACAAAGTTAAAATGTACAACTTTCATACAAATCTTACTTCAATTCCAATGTTGTGAAACACTTTACTTTATTTCAGAAGTATTGTAATACTTAATATAGTGAGTTGGGGAGGAGAACAAACCCACTTGGACCTTGCACGATTTGTAAAAGGTGATTAACTAGAAAAAAATTGTTTGACTTGCTCTTTCTTTAATCAGCTCTTGTGCTTTTTTTATTTGGTGTCCTTACATTGGTGTCCTTACATTGGTGTCCTTACATTGGTGTCCTTACATTGGTGTCCACCTAAATGAGCGGTTGGCCGCATAAGATGGTCACTCTAATTGCGGCATATAAATGCATGAAAAAAAACCCGTACAAATCTTACTTCAATTCCAATGTTGTGAAACACTTTACTTTATTTCAGAAGTATTGTAATACTTAATATACCCTAAATGAGCGGTTGGCCGCATAAGATGGTCACTCTAATTGCGGCATATAAATGCATGAAAAAAAAACGAACTCCCGTAAAAATGTCACTTTCTGATGCTGGTTGTTTTCCTGTTTATAAACGTCGTTTTCTAATGCTGGTTGTCTTTGCACGGGTTGTTTTCTGCCCAGGTTTCTTTGCCAGTCGCATGGTTTTGGGGATCTGGATCTGTCCGTCGGTTGATGTAATGCAGCCCTCGATCGTTGGCTTCACCTTCGCCTTCATGAACCGGTTGAAGTAGGCATCCTTTTCATCCTCGTTCTTGTTGTTCCAAGCACTGATGGTGATCTTGTGTTTCACCATGGAGGGTGCCAGCTGAAAGTTTCCCTCTCCTCTGAGAGCCCTACGCATGTCAGCGTACTGCGCTCTGACAATTCGATGCAGTTTGTCGACGAGGTCCGGCAGCTTCTCTGGTTTCCAGTTGATGGCTTGCTTGAGGATGTGATTCATGGACTCACAGTTGTTGTTCATCCACTGTTGGGGTAGTTGCTTGTACATTTGTCCGGGCTGAAATACATACTTTTGTATGACTGGTAGAAGTTTTTCTCTGAGATACGGCAGAAACTGTGGAGCGAGTTCATCACACTTGTCAATAACTGCCTCAGACTTCTCATCAAAAGTGAAGGAGTTCTCTGCGCAGACAAGCCCATTCTTGCCGAAGATATCAGCACATATATCCATCTTCACTCCATGGCTGGCTCCGACTTTGTTTTGAAGCTGTCTCTTGGCATTTTCCTCCAGATGGCGGGTGCAGAGTATGAGAGACGAATCGGGGAAGCATCGCTGTATGGCTTTTGTCAGCGCCTTATCTTCATCTGA
>JAWQFJ010016823.1:135000-144922 GCA_034096865.1 Theodoxus fluviatilis | reverse complement strand
TTCTTCTCCCCAAGATAGTACGTAGGATAATCGTACCCCAGGCGATGACTGGACTTCAAGTAGACTGACAGCGACGCCGCGTTCCACAGCGCCGGACATCACGACAAGGAGCGGGCGGCAACAGCTACCATAGACGATACACAGGTGCACCCGACCTGTTACGGTTCTCTCTCCACCAGAGAACTTTACATGTGGTATAGGAACCACGCTCCAACAGAGCACTCCTGGGACTGTTGAGCACCGACGAAACCAATTCGCACTAAACGTGAGACACTGTTCCAAAGCTCTTCACGTTTCCAAGAGTAATGCGCCTCCAAGCACAATTACCAGCTCAACAACCATTGTTAAGCACACAGAGTGGGTAAAGTAGTACACGCACTACTTAGCGAAGTCCCGGACTCCCATGGGGAAAAAATAGAATACCACATCCATTTCGGTACCCCGTACAGTTCCCATTCTCTCACAGTTCTGTAGTAGTTGTAGTTTAATAGGCCTGCAAGTAAATAGTACGCAACCGTCACTATCAGTATCACATATGCAGAAACAGCCTTACATCCCTCTCGCACACCATTATGCAGAGAATACTTTAGAGACGCTCCCCCGCGTCATACAAGAACCCAGTGACTAACATTCATTGAACATTTGAAGAACACCTCTCTTCCATTGAGTAATTCTAGATAAAGTTAGTCCCCACACAACTGACGTTCTCACGTGCATACGCACAAGCATTCCAAACTCAACCATCACACTCACCTCAAATCCACAGGCCATGAATCCTGTAATGGACACATCGTTCCAGACACGCTAACATGTCCTGCTCTCCCAACGGATGAGCGATGAATCCCTCCTTCGAATTTTTGTGACGTCGACCGCGTTCGAATTTTGTGAGGTGTTGGAATCTTCTGATCTTTTTTTAAGAATACTTGTCGCGTGTAACGCGACACACTCCTTTTGGCTTCCTTCACTGAACTCTCCTCACTACCTCGCCGCCCTGCACGTGTTTCACCGGCCCTTGTCACAGTATATATTTTTTTTCCACAGCCAGCCTTTGGCCTGATGAAGAAGCCTCAGCTTCGAAAGCTTGCCGTAAAGAAATACAGAGCATCGCTGCACGCCCCTGCCAACCCGCTGCCTCTCCATCCTGTAGCGGTGATTACCCGCATCGGCGGCAGTACAACCCCCAAACGGCCCTCTTCAGGGCCAGACTTGCTCATGAAAGAAACAGTCGGTTGCTTGTCTTCTACTCTTCTTTTCAGTAACTGTACACCCGACCCCGGCACTTAGATATATCCACCGACAAAACAAGGCAGTGTCCGGCAGTCTTCAGTCCTTTGTTACGATCAGAGAGTAATCGTATCTGATCGGTCCACATCTGGGAGTGAGAGCTTTCACACTTGCCTCTCCCCATACCCCTCTCCCTCCCCTTCCCCCTCCATCCCACTACATTTTCTATGGGCATGTCATCCTTTGTATTTTAGACAGTTGCAGCGCTCTCTCTCTCTCTCTCTCTCGCTCTCGCTCGCTCGCACGTGTGTGTGTGTGTTTGCATGTGTGTTTGTTTCCGCATGTGCCTATGTGTGTGTGCGTGCGTGTGTGCTGCTCGCCTCTATCTTTCGGTCCATCTATATATGCATATATATCCCTCGTATTTCTTCACTCTTTCCTTCCTTCTGTCTGGCAAAACATCAGTCCATGACAACGCGGTCTCTGTCTCAGGGTTTTTTTTCTGACAGATGACCCTGTCCCATATGAGTCACTCCGTTCCATTGCTCCCTGCTGTCTCCGTCTCAAGGACTCTGCCTGAATCACTTCTATCACAGCGGGACTAATTGCTGAGCAGGCTCCCTCCCTGGGAGACGCTGCCCGAGGGAAATTGGTTAACAAGGAAGCTAATGGGCGAATGATTATGTTTCCCAAAAGCAGCCGTCCGCGGATTCCCTGCTCCGCTTACGAAGCATTACGTTGTCAGCGGCTCCAGAGACTATGATGTCACACCCGCCAGTCGTACACTCATCCGTTCGAGATGGTTTAAATGTCCAGTGGAAACGAAAATCAACGTTCTTCCGGAGTGACGGGCTAAAGCTTTCATCTGCGAAGGTTTTCTCCATTAGGAGCTCTGACACTTGACAGTGTGAATTCGAGTGTTGTTCTTCTGCTCCACTAACCGTTGACACTCTGGGGGATGTTCTCTTATAAGGAATCCATCACAATGCACATAAAGGGTAACAGCGCTAGTCCGTGCAAGACCAGCAGTGATTCCCAGGACAGAGTCGACGCCCTGCAGGGGAGGGACGGAAACGGGTTCAAAGGACAGCAGGCGGGGACAAAACTCGACAACTTCCTGTCCGACTGATTAAATAAACAGACATTTAGAGGAGAGAGAAAAATGAAAGTTTGACTAGGTTGTGGTTCTAGGTTGCAATCAAAAGCACAAGAGAATCTACGTAGACCGCAGGGGCGCCTCGCACTACTTTGCTGAGCGAACACTGACTGAAATGCGATGATGGTCTTCGAAAAGCAAAACGGAATGAAAAGCATATCATGAACAGTCTTAAAAGAGTCTTACATATGGCAATAAAGATCAGTGTCATTTAGCTCGAATAACAACTAAACACTTAACTGAACGATCAAGAAAACACACAGCCGATAAGCCAGGGAGCCAGCCAGCCAGCTACCCAGCCAGCTACCCAGCCAGCCAGCTACCCACCCAACCAGCCAGCCAGCAACCCAGCCAGCCAGCTACCCAGCCAGCCAGCTACCCAGCCACTCAGTTAGCCAGACAGCAAGTCAACTCTTAACGAGCCAGCCAGCCAAACTAACCGAGGGACAGATCTACCTACCAACCAACCGACCAAGCAACCAATCAACCTAACCGCCAGTCAGCCAGCCAACAAATCAACCCACTCATTAACCCGCCAAGTCGCCGACCGACCACTCAACTGAAGCACATCACCATTCATGGACAAATGGCTCACCACTTCTTCCCAACAAAGATAAGTACATTGTTCCTTTGCACCTTTCGCACGCAAGGGCATCAGCACTCGGCAACTTCTGATGCCCTGATATGTATGGATGGACGACGAGAATAGAGAGAGAGAGAGAGAGAGAGAGAGAGAGAGAGAGAGAGAGAGATGGAGAAGACGCAGTAGAGAGAAGACGCAGTAGAGAGCACGAGCTATGCCCCTAGCCAAGACGGCATGGAGATGACCCAAGTTGGTGAAGTCGAATCGGACGGCGCAAATTAAGCGCTGGCACGGTTTTCGCGTAATCTAGGATCACATCGATCGCCAACGAGACCACACCACCGCAACCTCACTCCCCTACCCCCTTCTGCCCACAAAGCACCCTCTCCCCTCCTTGCTCTCTCTCCTTGGACCCATTACTGGACGGGGTCTTCCCGACGATGCTGCGACGGTTGAACTGAAAGCGTCCTCACCTTCGAGAATATTGGATTCGGTTACATGAACAGCTAGGGCGAGAGTGGGCATTTGAGGAAGACGATAGTTTGACGTCTTGGACGCTCGTGGCCTACATACCAGCAGGCCTGTGTGATGTGGAAACCCAGCGCCGCAACTTAATGCCGCGCCGTAATTACTTCCGAAGGAAAATGGGCCGTGACTCCAGCACACTTCCTCCTCTGTATTTGATCCTGAAACCCGAAGAGTCCTTGATCTGTCGGGAGCGTAGACCTGCTATCAACTTTCACATGTATGTACGGCGTCTCTGACTCAACGGTAAAAATGCTGGCGACTGAATCCGTTTGAAGTTATTTAAACGCCTTCTACTTTATGACAGTTACAACAACAAAATGTGTCAACGCGAAAAAACCGTCATACGAAAAAGAATGAAATAAAATCTGAACGTTTGCATTATTACATCATGTCATAAAAGTCAGTGCTTAAAAGTATGCGACGACGATAATTATGATGTCGACGACGACGACAGCATCGACGATGATGATGACGATGATGATGACGACGACGACGACGACGACGACGATGATGATGATGATGATGATGATGGTGATGACTGCAGCGATAGCATGACGTTTTCCACACTTCCATTGCAAGCATCACATCATGGGTGAGAAGTTGAAGAAAGGGTACGGAAGGACAATAGGTACAGAGGTCACATAGGGGACTTGGTATAGAGAGGGCCTTCGCAGGCTTCGTGATGGATGAAAATGCTGTTGGCTTCTTGAGGACGTCCGGCAAGATGTTTCACAAGAAGGCATCTGTCTGACCCAGACGTATAGCCAATAGGTGCTTTTCTGAACCGGATAGCTACAGCATCCTAGCAGCGAGCCATAGAAAGAGGTCTCTGGTGTAGCGTCAGCAGTTGTGACAAGAAGCAAATGTCCGTAAGTGGTTTTTGATCAGACAAGTCACATGACTGTGCAGTTGTGGGAAATACGCGCCGTAGATGGTTCATGTCGCAGCACTGCAGCTAATTCTCAAACATCGGAATATATTCACTACTTCTAAATTTAACATATTTTCAGTTTACTGTTCTGACGTCTCTGATAAAGAGCTAATATATGAAGCACAAATGTTCCATATATTCTCGCTATCTTGCGATTGTACAAAACCGAGGCACCACCGCATTTACCCACATTTTATAGAATATTCATTGCAGTTGAATAGTTTTTTCAGTCAGACTGCAGTATGACACATAGTTTTGCTTAAAAAGACAGATCTGAACCCATTTAGCGCGTCATCCATTGAGTAAGGTTATCAAGTGCAAAGAGGTTACTAAGTCATTCGGTGGCTTTCTCAGACGTTTGCCTCTCTACAGAGCACACAATACTTCAGGCAGTTCACCACATCATTGTTCGTAGCCTTCCTACAACTTTCATGCAATTACCATATCGGTAAATTACTCTGTAAATTAACGACCTTTCAGAAAATGATTTCATTGTCCGCCTTTAATAGGATCGTCACACAACTGTAATGTATGTGACCTGTTTCCTCCTCTGCACGCCATGTCATGTCATTTCAAGAATACTGAAATCAGTTGGAAAAAATACACCTATAACAAGACGACAGTACCACACCGCGCGTGGTACATTTCTACAGAAATACCGACATTGAACAGACTTTTTTCGACAGCCCCGTTGTCAAACAGAGCGCTCATGTTGATCAGGGCCCGTATCCAGAACGGCGAGTTATTTTAACCCCGATTTATATCTAAACTCAGACGATTCCAACTGTCTGTTCCGCTCTCCCTTGGCTGGAAATCAGTATATATAGCAAAGCGCAACCTTGGATCCTCTGACGAGCGTACCTTATCTAACCGATCAAGAAAACCCGGGGTTAGGGGATAAATCGAGTGTTAAAAAGATAAATCGCCGTTCTGGATACGGACCCAGCATAAGATATTCTTGCATGAGTAGCGGTACCACACGATGTAGGGTTAAGGCCACGTGCGAACTAGTTTCGAAAAAATGTTGATACTCGTGGTTTTTAATAGTATAACATCCGCGGCCAAGAGGCTTTACATCCTTCTGTCAGTTGTCAAGGCAGCCTAAAAAAAAAGTTGTGGTTAAGGTAACATGGCCGGAAAAAACAGGGTCGGTAGGTCGGCTTGAGCATTTAAAACGTTTCAGAATATCTTCTAGGCGTAGTAGAGGCCAGACTAAACATAACCAAACGTTCTTTCACCTATAACACTAGAAATTTCGTTATATTAAAAAAATACTTAAATTGTGCATTCCCTGAGAGGTCATGGGGCTAGGAATATGGAGCGGCACGCAGTCGTTATTTCTCGTCATTTAAAACAAATATAATCATGATCGTAAAAAGATTAAGGGTCGGCCGAAAATAATGTCGGTTCGGTTACCATAACCACAACTTTTGGGGCGGCCTGAAAATTGCTCATTAAACAGCATTCCCTAACCGGACCGAAGCAGCGACAAAACTTGTGGGCGAGTAACGGAAGTCCCTTGACTGCCAAAGTTTTGCATTTTTCAGGAATCTTATTCGCAGTGAACAAAATACAGTGCTGAGCCGCCAGATGCTTTAATCCTAGCGCACGTGCAGGCGTGTTGGCGTTGTCTGCAGGCAACACTGGTAGGCAGGGAGGCGCCCGCACTCCTCACCTTTGCTGCCCCCAGGCAGTCGCAGTACACCCAGCCTTGCCCGAGTACTGCTCCCTGGCATTAAGTGAACGCAGAAAAACTTGCTGCCAACTCAGTGCGAATATCACAGATGACTGACGAACAGCGGGAGCTCTCTCTCTCTCTCTCTCTCTCTCTCGCTCTCTCTCTCTCTCTCTCTTTCTCTCTCTCTTTCTCTCTCTCTTTCTCTTTCTTTTTATCTCTCTTTCTTTCTCCCTCTTTCTCCCTCTCCTCTCCTCTTTCTCTCTCTCTCTCTCCCTCGTTCTCTCTCTCTCTTTCTCTCTATTTCTCTCTTTCTCTCTATTTCTCTCTTTCTCTCTATTTCTCTCTTTCTCTTTCTCTCTCTCTCTTTCTCTCTCTCTCTTTCTTTCTCTTTCTTTCTTTCTTTCTTTCTTTCTCTCTCTCTCTCTCTCTCTCTCTCTCTCTCTCTCTGCAGTCCAGGTCTGCTGCGAATGGAGTCGTATTATTGCATGTTTATCCAGTGCGCCTTTTTCGATGTCGTTTTTACACATGCTTTACTATTTATGTTGTTTTTCTTGCCTTACATCATTTATGAGGTACATAAATGCTGCCATTGCGATGAAAGCATTAGCCTGCCTGCCTGCCAGCCTGCCTGCCTGTCAGCCTGCCTGCCGTCTGTCTGTCTGTTACTTTGTTACTGTCTGTGTCTGCCTGCCCGCCCGCCCGCTCGCCCGCCCGCCCGCCCGCCCGTCCGTCCGTCCGTCCGTCCGTCCGTCCGTCCGTCCGTCCGTCTGTCTGTCTGTCTGTCTGTCTGTCTGTCTGTCTGTCTGTCTGTCTGTCTGTCTGTCTGTCTGTCTGTCTGTCTGTCTGTCTGTCTGTCTGTCTGTCTGTCTATCTGTCTGTCTGTCTGTCTGTCTGTCTGTCTGTGTCCCTCTTTGTGGCCTGTGGTGAAAGACTTGTAGGTTTCGTGTCTGTTTTTCCGCCTGTCTATTCATCAAATCTATGCGTTCAGCCGCCCGTGCACGGATCTCCGCGAAATTTGGCATGTTGCTCCCCCGTGACTTGATGGGAGTAGTCGTTGCGTTTTGGAAGGCGTACCTCCGACATTTCTGGAGATATTCACTCTTTGACTTTTTAGTCATGGGACTGGTGAGGGCAAAGGTGGGCAACTCGGCTCCAACGTGTGCTTTGTGATGCACGAGGTTTTACGGGTCCGAGCTCGCTCATCTCATCACGCGTTGATGCTTGGTGAATGTGAGACGGGGGGGGTGAGACCGGGGGGGGGGGTGAGACCGGGGGGGGGGGGGTGATGCCGGGGGGAGGTGATGCCGGGGGGGGAGACCTGGGGGGGGGTGATGCCGGGAGGTGGGGTGAGGCCGGGGGGTGATGCCGGGGGGAGGGGTGAGACCGGGGGGTGAGACTGGGGGGGGGGGGGTGAGACCGGGGGGAGGTGAGGCCGGGGGAGGGGGTGAGGCCGGGGGGGGGGTAGGAAAATATATACGGTACGGTTATTTAGGGGGAGAGGGAAATGGACAAGGTGGAGACGAGAAGAGGTGGACAAGGGAAAAGGTGGACGCGGGTAAACCATCTTTTATATATATATATATATATATATATATATATATATATATATATATATATATATATATATATATATGCACTGACAACCAGCATTGCGTTTTGCAGTCTGCGTTTACATGCTTAAATGGCTTAAACCAGCATCGAACTGTTACTGTGGTATAAAGTGAAACCGGGGGAAAGGGGGGGGGGGGGGGGTAGACCGGGTTAGGGGGTGAGGCCGGGGTAGGAAAATATCTACGGTACGGTTATTTAGGGGGAGAGGGAAATGGAAAAGGTGGAGACGGGAAAAGGTTGAGACAGGAAAAGGTGGACACGGGTAAACCATCTAGTATATATATATATATATATATATATATATATATATATATATATATATATATATATATATATGCACAGACAACCAGCAGTGCGTTTTGCAGTCTGCGTTTACATGCTTAAATGGCTTAAACCAGCATCAAACTGTTACTGTTGTATAAAGTGAATCGTGCCTTGATTTTTCCTAAGCATTCTCGCAAATCTCACGACACGTGCACTTTCGTACACGATGACACAAATGGACAATTTGTGTAAAACATCTATAAATCCATTCTTTCTCAAAATAGGTAAGTTTACCTTGACCTACATCATACAAAGGAGTAAATGTACGGACATTAACAAAACAGTTCTTCGTCAACACTGAATGGGGTGTTCAAACAATCGGAGAAGCTTACTTTAACCGGGAAAAAAAATCCTGATCTAATTTTTATCCCCAACAACATTCTAGGCAGAAAATGCATTTTCAGCAACATCTCTTCTGCATTGTCTACTTTGACGTCTGCTTATACACGTCTACGACACGGCATCACAGGGGCAAAAAAAGCAGAATCTCTTATCTATACGTCTCGGTGGTAAACTGTTGACACATCCAAGCACACGCATCGCCTTGGAGAGCGGCAGAACAAACAGTAGGGCGTGTTTTTCATACCACCGACCGCTGACTCCATAAACAGTTCCGTCTGTTTGTAAAAGGCACCAATCACATCTATGTTATGGGAGCCTCGTACTCCAAGGACCGGATGTGTTCCCCAGCGGCGCATGCGCAGTTTGTCTCTATTGATCTGTAGAGTCAGAAAGCAGCGCTGCGTGGAGTTGCATAACCTAGCGGTCCAAGGCTTGCACTCCTGCTCCCAGTCTCAGGTCCCGTCACAGAAGCCACTCCGAGTCGAGTCGACGTGGCATTATTGCCCAGTTGCTGTTTCGTTCTTGTTCCTTGACCCACGATGCCGCTCCCAGACTTCCGTAAATTCCTCTTTTTCCCGAAAGACTCTGGAACCTATTTCTGTTTCTCCACATGGAATAGGATTTCGAAGGATGCTTCAGAGACCGAGAGAGAGAGAGAGAGAGAGAGAGAGAGAGAGAGAGAGAGAGAGAGAGAGAGAGAGAGAGAGAGAGAGAGTAAGAAAAAAACCAGTTCCGTATCTCTGTCTTAGTGCCAGCGTTAATATAAAAGGCTTCGTTTTTTCTGTTCTGTAGTCTGCACCCAACCCAGCGGAACCATTTTTTTTACAACTGATCCGCAAGCCCGCATTTCAGTTGCCAGTGCCCAGGCCAAGCTGGAAGTTCATTGTAATTAATCTACGTCTCCCGGAATAAAAGCAAAAGGGAAAAAAGATCACTGTGTACCAGAAAGGACTGATGTCCTCCTCCTCCTCCTCTTCCTCCTCCTCCTCCTCCTCTTCCTCCTCCTCCTCCTCCTCCTCCTCCTCCTCCTCCTCCTCCTCCTCCTCCTCCTCCTCCTCCTCCTTCTCCTCCTCCTTCTTCTTCTTCTTCTCTCCTCCTCCTCCTCCTCCTCCTCCTCCTCCTCCTCCTCCTCCTCCTCCTCCTCCTCCTCCTCCTCCTCGTCATCCTTATCATCATCCTCTTTTTCCTTCCTCCTCATCTCCACATCCTTCCTCTTCTCCTCCTCCTCCTCCTCATTCCTCCTCTCCTCCTCCTCCTCCTCCTCCTCCTCCTCCTCCTCCTCCTCCTCCTCCTCCTCCTCTTCTCCCTCCTTCTTCTTCTTCTTCTTCTCTCTCCTCCTCCTCCTCCTCTTCTTCTTCTTCTCCCCTCCTCCTCCTCCTCCTCCTCCTCTTCCTCCACTCTCCTCCTCCTCCTCCTCCTCCTCCTCCTCCTCCTCCTCCTCGTCGTCGTCCTCCTCCTCCTCCTCCTCCTCCTCCTCCTCCTTTCTCCTCCTCCTCCTCCTCCTCCTCCTCCTCCTCTTCCTCCTCCCTCCCTCCCTCCCGTCCA